>JAANDH010000780.1:0-139824 GCA_011799765.1 Nymphaea thermarum | reverse complement strand
GACTAAAATTGCCCTCTAAAAGAAGTTTCTTTTGTCAAAAGGAGGGTCAAATGGGTCTTGTTCACCAAAAGACTAAAATCGCCCTCTAAAAAAAGTTGCTTTTGTCAAAAGGAGGGGCAAATGGGTCTTGTTCGCCAAAAGACTAAAATCGCCCTCTAAAAGAAGTTTCTTTTGTCAAAAGGAGGGGCAAATAGGTCTTGCCCACCAAAAGACCAAAATTGCCCTCTAAAAGAAGGCCTTTTTGTCAAAAGGATGAGCAAATGGGTCTTGTTCTAATTTGGATTTGAAAGTTGGATTTTGGATCTAATTTGAATTTGATAATTGGATTTTGAGTTTGAAATGCTAGATTTGGATCTAAACTTGGATTTAAAATTTATTTTAAAAATAATAAACCGAAAATTTTAATAGCCCCATTTTTGAAAAATTTGGGGTGATAACAATGATGTTTGGTTAATTTCTTGTAACCTATGCGAAAAGGGTGGTATCTCTAGCTTCTTACAAGAATTAAGAGTTGATTTTTAGATCTAATATCTTTTTCATGTTCAACTTTCTGTTGGACTTAACACTATTTTCCTTTCTCTCTCTCTCTCTCCCTCCCTCTCTCTCTCTCTCTCTCTCTCTACTTTGAGATAAAGTAAAAGATGAACAAAGTTAAATATGCCCTTAGTTGCGGTCTTATTTTTATAAGCCCTTGTTTACCATGTTCTGATTTCTGCGTCGTTACCTTTGAACCAGCTTTGACAACCCATTCTTGCGAGTACATTAATAAGGTTCAAACTCATGTATATGAAACAACTTAGAGTTGAAAAGTTTCATTGCTGTTTTCGATGAGTGGGAGAGGAGCTTGAATAAAATCATTTCTTTGGGAGAGACCTACTACTTGGCAAGAATAAAAGTTTTTATTTAATGAATTGTCTCTTACCTAAAAGATTTGCTTTTAGAAAATGTGATTGTTGCACTGCACATCAATGATCTCTTTTTTGCAGTATAGAAGGTTAAGCAGTCTCCACTCCAAAACATTGTGCCAACTCTTTAAGGAACAAAAATTTTCATTACACTCGTCTCAATTTTCTTTTTATTTTTCTGTAAAACCTGAGGATATTCTTTTTTAAGACAAATTTATGGAACATTGTGTTAGTGTTATGTGGTCAAGTGCCCCCTTTGTATTTGTTTCCCTCTCACCACTTGTGGCGATAATGGATACGAATTTTTCGATGACCAAAATAGAATGATGTGAGTATTAATAGATCTTTTATTCAATATCAATTACTAAAATCTATCAAAGTACTCTGTTGGCTGTTCTAGAAAAAATTGTTTTGATAAAAAAAGAACAAAAGCAACGAGTCGAGATACACGTTTTTTATCGAGTTAAAAGACATCTATATATGCTGTTGGTAGGGCTATAACAACTTCGATTATATAGATGATGTACATATTGTATCTGCATGGACGCCAGTTTCAGGTTTAGATCCATGCAAAACGTATAGCTGCCGACGTTTTTTGTCCCAACGGGCTTGTTCATCATCAAACGTTGATGGAATGTGAAAGCCATCTATTTTTCATCTCTCGGAAACTAAAAGTAATCGATGGAAAGAATTGCCGATTATTTTCCGATAAAATAGGTCATAATAAACACATTTATAAGCCAAATTAAAGTATAAACCAAATCTGAACCATTCAACTCTGGATATTTTTGGATTTTTTCAGATTATTAGTCTATAAGATCTTCATGAAAGTCTGGAACACAAATCATGGCATGGTTTTTTATGATCTTTTCAAATTCGCTATACTATGCCCGATGAAACCCGAAAACTAGACTTTCGACTATAGTTCAGAGACTTTTGACTACAGTTCAGATGTATGTATATATACATATTCATATTTTTAACCCTTCTTAACCATAAATCTCATGATATATGCCCTAAGATTCATATCGAACCTCAATGAGAACAGCAATATTATTTATGCAATAGTCATTTGGCTGAACCCACGAGATTGAAACAATGTGGGGTCTGAGCCCCGTGATTAGTAATGTTTGGTCATGGTATAAATGTTTTGGAAAGTAGGAGACCAAGCCTAGTTAAATGATGTTTTAATGTATAATATAACCTTAATATCCCTATGATGGCGGTGCTTATATTATATGGTAAGTTGATGAACTAATTGAGCATGAGGGGAACAACCCACCTTTCCGAAATGAGACTCAAAATCTTATGTTCAACACTAAATACAAAAAAAGAAAAAAAATACTTTGAGTGCTCCAAAAGACTAAATGATCCTTAATTAAGCATTCCTACCAAATTGATTTGGCCTCTTGTTAAAAGACCCGAGCATGGACAATATTGTAATTTTCTACCCCCAAAGACACAACATGGTTAGGGTTGTCATTGAACAGGACTCAAATCGGATATCCAACTGAGCCGCTTCAAGAGGCCGGATATATATATATATATATATATATATATATATATATATATATATATATATATATATATATATATATATATATATATATATATATATATATATATATATATTCGATTAGAAAACCAGATTGAATTCTGATTTAAGAAATGACGTCCAATCAAATTCAGATTCAAATTTTAAACAAATATCCAATCCGTTTCATATTAAACTTTAAATAAATATCTTATACATCCGATATGCATAGATTTGAGCATAATGTGGTTCAGATTCGGTGGTGTATTGAAGCGTTGGATTGAGGTATGAGTTTAAAATTCAGATTTGGAACGTATTTTGGATTTTGAATCCAAAAAACATGTTCAGATATAGTATCAAATTCTCTCCGTTCATATATATATATATATATATACATGAACATCTGATCAATGGGGTATGATAAATGATACATCCAATTTGAATCTAAGCTATAATTCCCATATACAAACTCCTCGTATAATTGAAAAACCCCCCAACAAACTCACTGACATCAATATGCATTTCTTTTAGACGAGATGTTTCTTGGACTTGAATAATACGAAATATTTAATATCAATTGAAAAAAAAAACTATTTATGAAAGCGAGAAAGGCAAGGTTGTCCGTAATTCAAATAGTTGTTAAGTCGTAAAGTGCAGTACACTAAAAGCAAGAGTAGCTAGAGATGGCGTTAAGTTTGGTGGACTGGCCAACGCACATTGACTACCTTTCGTTCTCTTCAAACTTAATTATATTTTTTAGATCATAAAACCTCGTGCCTAGTATCCGCACTTCTATTAAAGCATGACGAAGGGCTTAGGAATGACACTAAAAATTTGTGGATGTTTTCCAAATGAATCATGACCAAGTGCTTCGAATATGTTGGAAAATTGGGTAGGCAACTATGACGGGAAATTGATTGGAATATATATTTTACAGGGACAAAGGATTGGATGAAAGTTTCAGCTCTCAGTCGGGTGGTGGTATCCCGCACTCACCTGGAATAAGTTATACATGAGCGGCAGCGATCAAAGGAGCTTGGGGTGGCAAGTTATGGTTACCCTGCTGAAAGAGCCGCAGAGGGAGTGATTACAGGATGTTTGATTACATTTAATCTATTAAGATTTAAGGTTATGATCAAGAGTATGAGAGGCCTCGTCCTTCACCCAAGTTGGTGATGGTATTTTGGGGTGAGAGAAAAGCTAATCCTACTGCCCGAGTTGTCCCAACGAGAGATCGAAACTGAAACTGGCTGCCTACCAGCCCCTGCCCCGGCCGTTGCACCAACCCCCTTGGTAATTCGATATGAGTTTGCCTAACTCCAACTTATATGTTAATAAACAAAAATCCAAAGCTAACATCAAGTGGTGCTTCAGTGAGTGGTCAAAACCCCCTCCTCCTTTTTCCTCTCACCACTCGGGTTACTTTGAGATTTGGGTGATCTTACAGTTACACCCATCAACTAAAGTATAGCGTTTGCTATAATTTGCAGTACAAAAAAGTAGGGGTTTAAAGAACTGATCATCATTGGCGGCCAGTTTGGGTTTGCAACAAAATCTGTTAAGTAATTGCTGTATCGAATCAATATGAATCATGATGAAAATAAGTAAGTAGCCATGCTTGATAATTGTTTCTTTTGCTCATGTTCCGTAGGGGCGGAAAAAATTTCCCCAAATGGCGGCAAAGTGATTTCAATGACTGCATTATTTGATTTGAGTCACAATAATATCTATCATGCTAGAAACCCAGTTTGATTACGAAGATTAATTTCAAAAGGACTTGCTATGAACACCAGCCGAGTGTCGGCTTTAAGTTTTTTCTTCAAACTCAAACCCCAACAGCAATCGGTAAAACATCTTGAATTTCACTTGCCAATAAGTTCTTGAGCTCTTCTAGGGCTGAACCTGAAGATCGTAATTCGAAAAAGGGTCAAAAGTCTGATTTAATTACCAAGAATTGAATTCAAAGGTGTACTTTAAGATCACCTACCTTATGAAAATAAGTTTTCACCAAGAAAAGAGGAAGAATGAAGAGCTTTGGCTCTAGAGCGGATGGGATTCCCACCCGCCCCCCAGAAAAAAGCAAAGAAAAATCTCCTTTTAAAATTGAAAGCGCTCAACAATCCCAACCCCTAATCACCAAAGAACTCTCAAGAAAAATTGGAGCCCTCACGTACGGCCTATAAAATAAGAGGAAAATAAATGATCGTGTATTTTAAAACGTGAGCAACCCCCCGAATCAGCCACAACTGTGCCGGGAACGCGAAGGATCCGTATTTAGGACAGCCATATACGCTACAGGACAAGTTGGGAGTTGGTTCTTTCATGGCTAAAAATGATAAATTTAACTTGAAAGAGCAGTTGAAAGATTAACTTGAAATACCAGTTGAGACATTTAATGGACAAAAAAAGAGGATGGATTTGTCGCAGGCTATATGCTCAGGATGAGATTAAGACGGAGAAAACGCTTTGATGGGAGTAAATCTACTGCTTTTACCTTTAACTGTGTCTTCCTTCTCTGATTTTTTTTTTTTTCCATCTTTCTCAATTACTGCAGGTCTTTACTTCTCCTTGCTCCCTTTATGGTTCTTCCATGCATGAAGACTCCGATGGCAGTAGGTTATTAGTTCAATGTCGTCTTTGGTGGGGCTTACTTTGAGTGTCTCCCGCTCCTTTGTATTCTTTCTTTCGCGTTCCGTTCACCAGTTTCAACTGCCAGAGTGGCTCCTCTATAAGAAGGGACAAGAATCAATGGACCCTTCTCTATATTATTAGTTGAACTCTTGGATTCCGACTTGATTAATTCTTGACCACCCACCTCAGAGCGAAGCTACTGCTACTCTGGGTATGGCTCTGTCTCTGGGTTTATCATTGTGCCATGTGAATTTTGGTGTTTTTTTTTTAATCTTGCAGAGCTTCTTCTCTGCTTTGCATAACCGCATGTTGTTGCCATGCATATTGCGTGATCGACTCCCTCTTTCAGTCTCATATGTTTGTGGGTGCTCGGTTTTTGGGATGTAGTTTGCCTAATATGTGCTTTCTCTCGGAATCTGCTTACTTAAGCATCCGAAATTTAGTTTTCTTCGTTGATATCTACTTCCTGTTAGCTTCTTATTCCACCTCCAGGAGTTGGTGTCTGCTGATATACTACGGCCTTTGATTCCCCCAGCATTCCTCCTTCATTCGTGAATATTAGCACTCACAACAGAAACTATAGTAAAATAAACTTTTTCAATAGTCGTCAAATATCTCAAAATGAGAAGTTCCTTGTTCATGTTAGGAGAGTTTCTCCTTCCTTTCTGCGCATATTGATATCCGTGGTGTAATCGGGCGACACTGAGGGACCTGCCTCTTTTCTAAGCGTCCTTACCGTTTACTTTCTTTCGTTGCACTAACTCCGCGATTTGGACTTCGTTGTTGGACATGTTGATCACCGTACAATTTTGTGCTTGTATCTGCTTCTCTTATTGATACTTTAACTTCGCACTGGTATAATACACATACTTCCATACTTTTTTGCTTTCCTTGGCTCTTTGGAATCCTTCTTTTGCAATTATTTTCTGGGTTTCTCCTAAATTTCTTTATACCCCAGAGGCCGATACTTCCGTAGCGCAATCTGTCATTTCTTTTACTTATTGTACGTTTCCTTTTAAAAGTTTTTCAGCGTGTTTGATGGTTACTGAGCTTTTTCGTGTTGCAGGGACCTAAAGAAGGATGAGGGTTTATGCAGTTGAAGTGGAAAGTGGGAAGGAAGGGAAGGATGGGTCACCATCAGTTGGGCCTGTTTACAGGAGTGTATTATCCAAGGATGGTTTTCCTCTCGTCGAGAATGATGTGAATACTTCTTGGCATCTTTTCAGGTGATGAAGAAAAGTTGGTAATTTAGTTATAAGCAATTTAAATTGTGAGTAGCTTGGGTTTCATGTTCAGTCTCTTGTTGAGTTTGCATTTAACTACTTTCTTCTGGACAATATTTTGATGCGTCTCTTGTGAAGTTCATCATAGCAAGTTTGCAGAGTAATGAGCGCATTTATCTGTGCCAAAGAAATACGCTTGAAATTTGTAGTTTTGCGGTCCTATATTGCCTTTTCTAAAAGTAAAAAATAAGCTGGCGAAGAAAGGCATGTACCTGCCAAAGTTGTTGACATGGGTATCTGTAATATTAGATTTATGAGGCACTTTCTTGCTAAAACCAATGGCATGAATCATCATTTTGGACATGTATTCATATAGCTCGCTTGCTCTGGTTTGAAGGGATGCCGTCGAGAGGTTCCCTCAAAATAAGATGCTTGGATGGAGAGAAATAGTTAACGGAAAGGTAACTTTGTGACCGCCAAAACCTGAACTACCATAATGTTACTTATGTTGGAGAAAAAATCTGATGCCATTTGCTTAACGACTCAAATAATTTCTTTTGTTTTCTTCTTGGATTCAGGCTGGTGGATATGTATGGAAAACTTTCAAGGAAGCCTATGAGGAGGCCCTGCAAATTGGTTCTGCTTTGCGCTCATCTGGTGCAGAACCGGTAAACATGTTTTGCTTATATCTGTAAAATAACTAGCTTATGTATTAAACTCGGTTGCTTTTTTTTACTCTCTTGCACTTCTTTTTAATGCGTTCATAGGGCTGCCGGGTTGGAATATATGGAGCTAACTGTCCTCAGTGGATAATCGCAATGGAGGTTTGCTAGCTAGACATATTTGTTTGTCTCTATTGTTATCTGAAACCAGTATGAGAAGAGAAGCTTCATGATTCTGTAACTTTCTCTTCACAATAAGTATAATAAACAAATCTGGTCCTTGTGCAGGCTTGCAATGCCCATAGTTTAATTTGTGTGCCTCTTTATGATACTTTGGGTAATGTTTTCTATTTTCTTCTCATATGATCATGGCACTTATATTTGTAAACGCAATGTTAAATGACCTTATCTTTTGGCAACTGTTGACATATATGGAAACAGGGGAAAATGCTGTCGACTTCATAATTGAACATGCCGAGATTGAGCATGTCTTTGTTCAGAGCAAAAAATTGCCAGGGGTGAGGACAGACACCTTTTGCTTCAAACAGAAACTGCTTGGGATCCTTCTTTTTACCTTATAGTGTAATCTTACGGGCTTAACTAACAAACAAAGTGGTTCCTGCTTGCAGCTTCTTAAAAATAATGGTCAATCTGTAATGAGGCTGAAATGTGAGTAGCATCCAACAATAAGTGGGCTTTGACTTTGGACTTGTCTATTTTCCTTCTGAGTTCTGACCTACAATCTTTTTTCTTGTCATAGCTGTTATTTGCTTTACATCATGTCCAGAAAAACAGAAGGAAGATGCAGCAAGGATGGGAATCCCAGTACATTCCTGGGATGAGTTCCTCATGATGGTTAGTAGAACATGGCTCTCCCATAGACCTTCCATAGGACATGAATCCTGGTTCTTCCAGAATCCTGGTTCTCCAATTAATATGACATGATGCTGCCATTGCACAAGCTGGCATAGACAAATTTCCAACAACTAACATCCGCTTAAGCTTAGGCTTCATTGCAGTAGAAGACCTAACCTTCCACTGTGAGGAAGACGTCCCAGACTTCCTTTCACCATCTAAACTCAGTAGTTAGCCAACTTAATATACATCAAATGGTATTTTTCCTTTTATGGTCTGAATTCTTTTGAAGCTACTCACCTGTGTCTCATCACGCAAGATTGCTGTTGATGTCAATCTCCAAATCCAGTTCATTTTTCCATTCACCATGTTCCAAGTTGATCCTTGTTGGTTTTGTCTTGATTAGCAGTGTATGTAACAACAGTCACTGGAGGTTTGTTGCCGTTGAAAGGAGTTAGCTCAAGGCTTGAAAATATTTTCTATGGATTGCTTATGCACTCCTGGTGCATTTTTTGCTTACTGTCGTTGCTTATGCACTTGTTTCCAAATATTGTCATTTTTCATTCATTATGCACTTTGTACTTGAACATCCAGGGAAAGGAAAATTCTGTGGAGATTTCACCTCCTAAGCCTCATGATATCTGCACAATTATGTACACGAGTGGCACCAGTGGGGAACCAAAAGGCGTTGTTTTGACTCATGAAACTCATGCAATGCAAGTAAAATCAATTGATATTTTCATGTCACAGTTTGAAGATAAGGTAGGACCAATCTTGAGAATATAATTGCTTTCCTAATTTTTTCAGCATTAACTTTCTTATCCTCCTTGTAGATACATCAGATTTCTGCTTAGTTAGATATTTACAATTTACTTTACATACACATATGGCTGATATAAACAACAGCGTGTGCATGAATGACCACATGAAATGAGATTCTATAATTCATACTGATATGGCTTTTGTTTTTTGCTTCAAGTACAGATGTTAGAGGGTGATTGCTACTTATCGTTTCTTCCTCTTGCTCACATCCTGGACCGTATTGTTGAGGAATACTTTTTCCACCATGGGGCTTGTGTTGGCTACTGGCAAGGAGTACGTATGCTGAAACATTTTTACCTTAACCTTCGGCAATATGGTACAAGAAATGTCAGTCTATAAATCCACACTGTTGATGTTCTCTCCACAGAATATCGAATCTCTGAAGGATGATCTCGTGGAACTGAAACCAACACTGTTTGCTGGGGTCCCAAGAGTATTTGAAAGAGTGAATGCAGGCATGCCAATTCTATATCTTGTTTATGAAAGATGCTAGATAATCTTCACATAATTTCATCTCATTGCTGCCCCTCCCAAGTACAATAGGTACCACCAACCCAAAGATGTAAAGTACTCAAGAGGATGGCTAAGTTAGCCATACTTTTTACCATTTTTTTGTCACTAGGATGGACTGTAGAAACATGTGCTATATGCCGTGGTATATTGTTCTAATATCTGAATGCTGTCATTCTGTTGCATTATAGGTGCAATGAAGGCATTAAATGAAGTAAGCCCCATAAAGAGGATGATCTTCAACATTCTTTACAAATAGTAAGATGGGTTCATTCTTCTGTATTTTATTTGGTTCTATGCAAGAGCAAGCTGATCTTTTGTTATCCTCTACTGGTAACAGCAAACTCTGTTTGATGAACATGGGCTATAAGCAAAGATTGGCATCTCCTTTTGCAGACTTGCTTGCTTTTCGCAAGGTTCTGCTAATTGTACTTTTCAGATGGTTCGATAATCACTTTACTTGATTTTCATTGCCAATTTTCATCACTTTTTTGTTTATTTTCAGATTAAGGCTGGAATGGGAGGCCGTGTTCGTCTGATCATATCAGGTGCTGCTCCATTGCGTGAAGATGTTGAGGAATACTTGAGAGTTACCAGTGGTGCATTTGTCGTACAAGGCTATGGTACTCAGGCTTTTCCTTAGATTTTTTTTTTCTTGCTTTCTTTCATTAATTACGGCAAGTTAATTGACCTGTCTGGTTTAGAGGTAAGGCATGGATTTCCATACATGGATCCTGGAAATGGAGTTCTCTTGAACCCTAATTCAATAGTTGATGGCACATTCTGTGTTTCATTTTTCATTAATTAGACGGCCTCACAGGGTTCTAGTTCATTAAAAATGTAAGGTTGATGTACAAAACGAATGCAGGTGATCTAGTTAACCATATTAATCTCATTGGAGCTAAATGTTCTTATCAGAAAATGCTACCAATATTTTCTTTACTGATGATGTATATGGATCCTGAAACAGGGCTGACAGAGACATGTGGAATGAGCACAATTGCCTGTCCAGATGAATTGGACATGATTGGAACTGTTGGTGTTCCTGGCACATACATTGAGATGCGCCTAGAAGAAGTGCCAGAAATGGGCTATAGTCCATTTGGAAAAACTCCACGTGGGGAGATATGCTTCAGGGGCAAGACACTTTTCTCTGGGTACTACAAGAATCCTGAACTAACAAATGAGGTCTTCAAGGATGGATGGTTTCACACTGGTAAGAACTGATCATTTTATGCACTGAAGAATCTGATTTACGAAGCATTTTTTCCTTTTCCTGTGGTCCTGAAACAACTGTTCACAGGGGACATTGGAGAATTACTACCCAATGGAGTGCTAAAGGTCATCGACAGGAAGAAGAATATTTTCAAACTTTCTCAAGGGGAATATATTGCAGTAGAAAATCTGGAGAGAATATATGCAGCAGCACCTATTGTTGAAGATGTATGTCACTCTACATCTTGTTTGAAACCTGGATCACTTTATAATATTAACTTGCTCGGGTTAGTTGTTTTCTGGAACCAAATGAAGCAATTTCCTTTCCTTTTATTTTATTTTATTTTTTTTGTAGATTTGGGTGTATGGAGACAGCTTCCAGTCTATGTTGGTCGCAGTAGTGATTCCAAATGAAGAGCACACTAAGGAATGGGGAGAGCTTGACGGCCATGTGAATTCCTTTATTGAATTATGTGCACTTCCTCAGTTGAAACAACACATTCTTCTTGAGCTGAAGTCTGCTGCTGACAAAAACAAAGTAATTTAAGTTTTGTTCTTAATATCGTTACCCGAGTAAAATTTGAAATCTTTACCACAAAGAGGGTGCAGCAATTTCAGCAATTCTGCTGAAAACTAGTACTCCTCCATTTTTTTTCCTCTCTAAGCAGGATAAGTAGCAAATCTTTTTTCCAATAAATTTATGAGAAATTTTACCAAATTCGTTTTGGCAGTTGAGGAAGTTTGAGCATATCAAGGGCATTATTGTGGAGGCTACACGCTTTGAAGCACAGCCTGATCTTCTCACTCCCACAATGAAGAAAAAGAGAGCTCAACTACTGAAACACTATAAGGTATTCAAATAGTTTAATTAAGTGTGCGCCCTTGTGCATGATGCGCTTGTGGTATAGCAGTTCATAATAGGATTTTTTCTCAGCTTTTCATAGAAAAAATCATCCTTGAGACTGGGGAAGGCCACAGCCTCCCAGGGCTTCCCTCTGACCTCTTTGTGTGTGCATGTGCATTCATGGCGGAGCCGGAAAGTTTTTTCCAACTCTCTTTATCTCTCCCTCTCTCTATCTCTTTCTCTCTCTATCTATCTATATATATATATATAGATAGATAGATAGATAGATGTTTAGCACTCATGTTGAAGTAAGCTCGATATTTGCTTCTATTGGCAGGCTGATATTGATAATCTCTACAATAATCTGAGGGAAGGAAAGATATGAGGTCGGTGCTTGAAGAAAAGTTCCCTTCACCATGCAGTTACATTGCATTGTTGGTAAAGCCAAGTCATGTTGTAGAGTTTTTTATCGGCAGCTTGGTTTATTGATTGTGGTAATTTGCTTTCTGTGCTTCGTGCTTTATAAGAATCTGTTCACCGGTCTCTCCTACAATGTATCACTGAAACTGAGCCATTACTATATATTGTATTCTATCATCATGCTGTCCTTATTGTGGCCTTTCACTTCAATATTTAGTGAAAAGAAATTGTGGTTCCACATCATCACAAGTATGGTGGTGTTGGGCCACCAAACATTGGATCTTGCATGATCCAAGGGTTGATGATGTGCAGATGAATGATGACGCTTCACACGTTTAGAGTTGTAAGACACCTTTGTCAATAACGGTTCCAAGTCTGTTGCTGTCAAGTGTCAAACCAACGAATTCTTAAACCAGGTAACTACTGAAGTCAGATGATGTAAATTTATCTTAAATTTTTTTTTTTTTTAAAGTATAAATCTATTGAGGATATGAAAAAAATGAACTTTCTTTTGCGACTCACCCTTGTCATTAAGAGAGAGAGAGAGAGAGAGAAACAAAAGAATTTATTTTTATTCTCCAAGGGTAGAGTTGCCCCTCGCCTAAGGTTTCTGAAAAATTTTAAAAAAATTCTTTTAATTTTTATTTTACTACACAAACAAGAACCGAGTCATTGAAGCGTTGCTCATCCTATCCCTCGTCTTTGTGCCAAAACAGAAAAAAAAAAAAAAAAAGAAAAAAAAAAAAAAAAGAAAAAAGAGTAAAACAAAACACGATTCTTTAGGTTGTCATTCTAAGACTATTCAATGTCTCAATCGGTGGTTCTTTTCCCTGTGACAGAATGGCGTATTGTTTGAATTTGATATTTCTAAGAGAAGTTGAAAAAATGGTTTTAAATGAAGAAAGTTTGATTCATTGGTGTAGTATAGCTAGTTGGCTTGACCAATGTGCTGACATAACTAGTTGGCATGAGCGGTGCGCGCTGACGATGCATCTTCAGTTTGATTCTTATGGATGCGCCAAATAGTGTCCTGTGTGATACTCAAGCGAAAAGTATATTGTACAACTATGTAGGTTTCGACACATCTTAGGGGTAGGGAAAAGGAGGGAAGCTTCGACCTCTCACTCGAGCAGTGAGATTCCATCCATTCACTAGAAATAAGAATGTTTGTTTATCAAAGTATGCATCATTTTCTTTTTATATGTGGGGAGCCGGGGGTTGTTCATTTTAGTTTTCCTATTAGCATCACAATTTCTTAATCACTAAAGTATTATTGCGATATTGGCCTTCTTCCAAATGGGAAATATATACCTGTCGTTGTTTGAGTGATTATATCAAGTCAAAAGCTTCTCAATTCCCTTTGTTTACATCAAAAATGGGTCAGATTGGGTCTTGAAGATTTTGTTACTTCTTACTATAATCATTCTAGATGTTTGTAGTGATGTAATTGGATTGGATATGGCGTATTTTAACCCGAATTTATGGAGTTCAACTTAACAACTTGAATTTGGCCCCGATATTTTAAAACTAAATTCATATCCAACTAGCATTTAATGTTCTAACATTTACGTAATTAATTCAGATCTGAATCAGTGCTTAACCCCAATAAAAGACCAAGAGATGAGCTGTTGTTGAGGGGCTATAGTAATTTTCTTAGACGCAGACGAGAGTCTGCACATGGATGCCGAACAGAATACTGACAATCTCCTAAAATATATGCCAAAAAACTCTAGTGACGGCAAGATCTGATATGATATGTAGAAAAATATGGACCTTTCAGGTGAGCAGGGGTTCGACTAACCGCTTGAAAGAAAGCCAAAGTCCACACCCAACCCATCATCTCCCAAGGTATAGGGCATGTGTCAGTGCCTCGAGATGCCACCCCCATCACGCTTCAACTTGTGTCTTGGTGGCCTCTCATAGCACTGAAAACTAGCCATTCAGGAAGGAATTGAAGTTGAGGCGATCCCATCAGACCAACCCCTTGGAGATGAAAAATAAAGACCCTCACAAATTGGATTTGTTAAGACTTGAAAACCCAATAGTTGGTAAAAAGTTGATTTATGAGATTCTTCAAATTAGCATACATTTGTTCTAAAGGGGGTTAGCGCAATGACTTGTGGGACTGGTTAGTATCCATTTTGAAGGTTAAGGGAATTAACTTTTTGTACTGCAAAATGAAAGTCACAAGTTGAAACATAGCATGTGCAACACCCTAGATACCAAAAGTAAGTCCGAAGGGTTCGAAGAGAGGGAGGTTTTGACTTTCTAATGCAACGTGGGTCTCCCCTATTCATTTCCATAAATTAATATATGTTTATGCATTATAAAATAATGGTTAATAGTGACTTCTTAGCAAATAAATGAATCATATCACATCAAAGCGGTCAGACTTCTGATAAACTATAAGAAAAAATTGCCAAATTCCAAGAAATACATTTCCCTCTTTATCTCTCTCTGAGCGGCATTGTTTATATTAACCAGTACCCGACTTACCTGGATCTTGTGTTCTTAAAGAGATGGAGATTTATCTATTTTTTAATGCTTGAATCTCTCAACGTGAATCACTCCCAAGTTAGAGGTTCGATTATAAAACAATCTTTTCCGTCCCTTTATTTAAGTCCATGCTTTAAAACTATGCCCAATAGAATTGCTGCGCTGTCTACAAGTGTCAACTTAATTAAGACTTTGATTACCAAGGAACTAAAGAAATATTCGATAATAATCTCTGTATTAATGGCGGTGTTAACTTGATGCCGAGGAGAAATTGGACAAGAGGATATGGTTATCAATATCAAAGCAGATTGGCCAAAACTCATGGATCGTATTGCCGACAGAACCAAATGGGAGAAGGGGCCCAGAATAGCCTCCCAGATAGCGGCCCATATGGCCTCACATTACCTGATACATCAATAAAACGTTGTTCAAAATTGAGCTTTACTATTAGTTCATTCTTAGTTATCCTCCCAATAAATACAGATCAAGTGTTTCTTGTCTTCTTTCATGTGCATAAAACAAAGAGAAAAGTCTAATCTTTTTTTATAAAATTAACGTGAATATGACTCCGCTAAAAAATCCTGGTTTTGTCGTCGCTAATACGTAAATAGGAGTAGAGTTGAATACTTAACTTGTATTTAGCGGCAGCGATGCCACCGGAATCACAGCGCTCTTCTCCTCTATCTTTCTCCTCGCATTCAGGGTTCAAGACTGCATGGGAGCCGGGAGAAGAATGAGTCATTTAAACCGTGTTTGATGGGTTGTGTAGTTTAAAGGGTGAAACGAGGAGTTATCCTTATCCTCAAGGACCTCAACTCCCTCAGATCCACTGGTTAATTGAATTTCGAACGACGGTCACCAAACGAACGATAGGGTTTTTGAGACGCACTTCTCCCTGATGACTCAACATGTCGGTCGCCCTAAAGGGTATTTTCGTAATTAAAATTTTTGAATGAGCCCTTTCAACGGACTGTTGCCGTCAACCGAAGGGTGTGGTTGCGATTGCTGCCTCCCGTCCGCATGGGCAGCGTGGAAGTTGCCCCGGCGTTTACAACATATTACTGAATGCCCCCAATGCTTATTAGACGTCGCCCTCAAAGGTAGCCCTGCACAACGAGCCAAGCTAACTGGAGTTTAATTTGAACTCACTCTAAAAAATTTGGCTCATACTTGACTCGTCGAGTTTAAGCTTACAAATATACTTGAAACAAGATAAATGAGTTAAGCGAGTCGAGTTCGAGCCCGAGTTTGTGCCGAGCTTGAGCTTGAGTTCTTTGAGCCGAGTCGAACTCGAACTGGCTATGCTCAGACTCAACTCGGCTCGTATCCAGTCCTACTCAAAGCCATATAAACAATTAATGAACAACATTTAAAGATGGTGTCTATAACACAATAAATCCACAAAACATGTCCCTGTTTTAGGTAGAGTGGCCATCGGGCTGGACCAAGCTGGTTTGGGACTCATTTTGGCAGCCCGGCTCAGCCTGTTCCGGCCCGTTTTTATGGAATATTAGAAAAGAAAATAGTAGAAATGCAAATGGTTCCATACTTAGTAGTAGTAGTGAAACCGGATCAAACAGGGGCCCTTGTGTCAAAATTCAACGCTTTTTGCAACCCACGTACTTTCCAATATGTTTGCGACATTATTCATGCACAATTTGTCCATATATGTAACTATCTTGGCATTGTTAACAAAGCCAGATGTTTCTGGCTCTCCCATTGGGCAGAACAGTGAAATGTCATGGTATAATTAAATAATAATAATAATAATTAAATCGCTTGGTCTTGAATATAAACTAGAGCAACCTGAGTTTAACGTTACTTTTATCTGTAAAATAAAAATCCAACTTTGAACTGGATCAGAGCTGTCATGAAAATCCGGATCCGACCCGTTTGGTTTTCCTTGAAACGGGAGGACAGACAAAAAAAGGGGGCTGGTTTGCACTGGAGTGGCGACCGACGGTGGTGGCGATTTCGTTATTTGCTAGAAAGGCGTGACTCATGAAGTATCATGGGTTGATGATTTGGCGAAGAAATTTTATTGAAATAAAAAAATGCAAACCTTTTTTTGTTTTTTCCTTGTAATACGGCTTCCAACTAGAAAATGAAAACGATGATTTCAAACAGAAGGAAAATGTCACCGAATTTCTCCCCTTATTTCTACTGCTGTCCGTCTCCCAACCAAACCAATTTCTCTGTCTCCTCTCTCTCTCTCTGAATCGCCCTTGCATCTGTAGACGCAGATTCACTGCCGTCGACTCTGTATAGAGATCGGAGTGGTCGATCTCTAGTTTCCGTCGGATCTGGTGGTATCCGATGGCTGAGTTCTGATCTCCGACCGCAATGCCACTCGATCCCTCTCGATTTCTGGCCTAAGTTTCCCTTGAATCGGTCTAACAGCGGAAATGGTGAATCCTGGGCCTCTGACTCCCGGTCAGGTGAGGAACTCCGAGGATCTTAATCTGCTTGCGAATTCTTGCACCGACTTGTCAGAGTTTCGTGGTTTTCTTCTCACATGCTTCTGTTAATTTAGATTCTAGATTGTTTTTGGGCCTTATTTAGGGGATTTTAGGAGCTATTTGAGCTTCTGCAGCGAAAAATCTGGTTGAACTTATGTGGATGTATTGTGATTCTGGTTCTTGGAGTTCGAATACTCTCAAGATTTCTTATCTGATCTGGAGATCCTTGAAAGAGGACATTAAGGATTACCGTTCTGTTTAACGGTTGAAGTTTCCGTTTATGGGATTAGTTGCTTGGCGCTGAGAGCACTTGGTTTCTGTGATTTCCTGTTCTGTTGATTTATTAGCATAAGCTTAATAGTTATTCGTCTTCCGTTAAGTCGTGAACATTTTGTTGTTTGAGTGCTCAACCGAATGCTCTGAATGTGTTTTGCTGGGTAGTTTCTTGATACTTGTTCTCTGGTTTAATTTTTGCGTTCTTTCATTTCACTTGTGAGCATTATGGAGTGGTAAAAACAATTCTTTTTGGAAATTATCTCGGACACTGGATAATCGTTGATAAATTATGCTTTGGTCACTCTGCATAAGCTAAGTGGTATTTGTCGGTTCATTAATTTTACCTGACTAGTGATATTTGTCTTTGTATTTCCATTAAAGGTCCTATAGAATTTATGGTAATTGTTCTATGTTTTACCTTACTTTTCATCGCCTGCACAAAAAACATTATTAGTTCTCAGAAATCCGAACCAGAATTATTCTGAAGTGTGGAGCTCTATGTGTTTCTTGGGAATTCATATTAAAAATTCATCTTGTCTATGCATTTACCTGCAGGTCTCTTTTTTCCTCGGGATTACTCCTGTTTTTGTAGCGTGGATATATGCTGAAATTTTGGAGCACCGGAAGAGTTCTACCCGTTCTAAAGTGTATGTTTTATTTTTTTTATCACTAAGCATGAAGCTGCTTGTAAAACTTTCTACGATTATGAAGATGCACCACGGTCATATCGTTTTCTAGCTGTTTATGGAAATTAGAAATTTAATGGAAACAAGTAACCTTTTTTTTTTATATATGCAAATCTTCCATAAGTTTGTAATCAAATATGTGTTGCTGGTGCCACCGGGAAATAGTGTTTCATGCACTTAGGGTGATGGTATCTATTTTTGTTGGTTTTTTCCGATGAGTTGTTCAGTTGTTCATAGGATCCTTCAGCTACATTCTACAATTCTCAAATTCGTCCCTGATAATGTTCACGCTAATTTTGGATTCTTTAGCTTCAAGGAACAATGGAAGGAACCTCACTTTTAAATAGTCATGACTGATCCTCTTGTTGGAGTTCTTAGGTCTTCTGCTTTGCGTATAATCAGATATTTCAGAAATAAGCATGCAGACATGATCTGGCAAAAAAGGGGAGGCAAGATTGCAAAATGTGGTGCCTTCATGAGCTTATTTTAAAAATAAATTCATTTCTGTGTACTTTGAGGTTGGGGATGATGTTCTGTTGCAAATGGAAAAACATTGGAACTTGGTATGCCAAACAAACAAAATGAATTGGGCAGCACTTCTCCAGGCTTGCTTGTAAAGGATGAAAGCCTGTTTGCAGATAGCTTGTGAACAAACTGAGCATGACCCTGGCCAGAGCTTGATCTTTGCCGAGCAAACATAAGCTGACCGCTTTTCTGGAAAGTTTATTTTCTAATTTTTTTATTAAAATTTTAATACATATAATATATTATGATACAATAACATATGTGCCATTTGTGTGTGTGTATGCGCGCAATTGTGCAAGTTAACATCCTCATATGCCCATTTATGTCAATATGTGTACTGGAACATGCATACAAATGTGCATGTGCATGTGAATTTAAGCCGTCTCAACCATATGAGGCTATCAGTTTGTTTTTCCTCTGTAAGATAGACCTGTTTAACTTTATTGTATCATTGATAAACAGAGATTCAGATGTCAACTTGGTTGAACTGGGAAATGAGACAATTAAGGAAGATGATAGAGCTGTGCTGTTGGAGGGAGGTCTCCAACCTGCTTCTGCAAAAGCACATGGTTCATCGGTAAAAGGAAGCATACTTAGGTATGTAAGGAAGTTATTATTGTAAGTGTGTTGTTAGAGATTTTCTCTGAGTCTTGCTTTATTTCTTTTGGAATTACTCAGGTTCTTCTGGATGGATGAGGCATTTTTAATGGAGAACCGCATAACATTGAGATCTATGTAAGTTATGCTCTTATGAGCAGTCAATCTGTCTTCAGGTTTCTTCTGGAGTGATTGTCTCTTATCAATTTGTTGCTCATGGCTCATGCAGATCAGAGTTTGGGGCTATACTGGTTTACTTCTATTTATGTGATCGGACCGATTTATTTGGAGAGTCACAGAAGGTAAGCTTTTTGTTTCATGAAAGTTCTTTCTTCTGGTCCATAAGTAGGTGTGTTAGCTTTTTGTGTGGCTTTTCAGTTTTATATAGTCTTGTTTGCTTATATCCTTTTTTTGTCTCTTTGTCATCAGCTAATAAATTTTCAATTGTTTGGAAAACGTTTTTCATCTTTCCTCACGTGCACTATGTTATACATAACACAGACACACACACAATTCTATATATCTATACATTTGCACTGGTTTATATGTATATACTTGTATCATTTATATCTTTATGTTCTATGTTCACATATTTATTTTCTGTAAGGTCAAGATTAGGCCTTGACCTTGACTGGGCTTGCTGTTGGGCTAGCTTCAATGGCTAGAAATCTTTCTGTTGGAGCTAACCCCAACCACTAGCTTAGCCATTTCCTATTGTATACATAGGGAATGACTGCCTTTTTAATGCTTATGCTTTGAAGCATTCTCAATAATATTCTGATTGCTGTTACTCCTTTTGTAGCGTGTTGGTGCACTTTCTGAGATACGCTTTTATGCTCAGTATTGTATGAATTGGTTGAGTATAAGTGTTGTAGTGTGGGTTATATGTTTCTGCCTCAGGAATATAATTTTACGCATTGCACCAATATGATTGCAACAATTGTATTTGTAGATGTCATTTGGGAGCAGGTAGTTGCCGAAGAGTTTGGTTGGTGTATTCATTTGTAACTTTAGAACGTTCCACAGGTGCTTATAGGAACCTTCATAGAAGAAAAAATATTGTTTAATGGATTAGCTGGTTGAACTTGAACCTTTTCTGTATCAAAATGCCACACATTTTTGTGATTTAGTTCCTCACCTTTATTTCCTTGGTGGTATAACTAGTGGGTGATACTGATACCGTCTTCTGAAGCCCAGACTGCAGAAATGGCTACAATTTTAAAGCATTTTCCTAGAAAGCAAATTAACTGTTTCTAGCTAGTTTTTTTTTTTCACACAGCTGAAACATTCTAGGTGTGCTTCTTGGAAAAAGTTCTAAACAAATTAAATCACCTTACTAGTGTCCAGGTGGAAGATGACACGTATTTGTTGACTTGCTCAAAATTTTCAGTGTCAAAGTAATTTAAATAAAGAACCATGCATGTGCGGATTGAAAAAAGAAAATGTAAATCATGTTCTGTACGGGTGGTTTGGCTTTGAATGATTTCCTTTGAAGTTGTTATGCTACTGCATAAGTTGTTTTTCCCATTCATCATTAAATAGCAAAGTTTTTTTTTTTCTTAAACTGTGTGCTGGAAATGCATGTCCTTTCTTCTGTTTCTTCAATGAGTTTACATAGAACTCTTTTTTTCTTTTTCTTTCAGTTTGTTGTTAAATTACTTGAACAACAAGCATGTATGATAAATTCAACCACAACCTCTTAATATTGTTAGGCTCTAGAATGAATGGTCAATTTCAAACATTGAGCTTGTATCTTCACATGCTTCTGTAATAATTAAAATTGAGCTTGTATCTTCACATGCTTCTGTAATAATTAACTGTGTTTGCCCACACCCATTCTACAGTTCGTTTGATTCAATCTTTTGCAGAGTTACAGCCGGGATCTTTTTCTATTTCTCTACTTCCTTCTCATCATTGTTGCGTCCATGACTTCTTTCAAAGTCCACCATGACAAGTCACCGTTTTCAGGAAAATCAATACTTTATTTGAACAGGCATCAAACAGAAGAGTGGAAAGGGTGGATGCAGGTAATAATTTCTCAAACTATGTCATTATCTGAAAAACTAAACAGTGCAGACTCATGTGAATGTATTATATTTATGCACACAAACGCATCATGCATGTCCTAGCCTCATGTTTTTGTTTCTATAAAATGTTCAAACCTTTTTTTTTTCTTTTGTTTGCTTGGGGGAGTATTGTAAAAGTTGAAAATTACTAAAATGTTGACAAAGATTTGTATACTTTAGTAGTTGGCAGCTACTAAAGAAACTGCAACTTCCCAGCATATTGACGCACTTATGTATTTTTTCTGTGACCTACTAACAAACATTTATGTGCCTTGCTTTTCTGAGGGTTCTTGCGATCAGGTTGCCACATAACTTTCTGCATGAGTGGGGTCTGAATTCCCTTTTTTAGTTATCAGAATCTTCATGACCCATAATCTTTGAGGAATTGGGTTTCCCATCTGTTTAATAGTTTTTAAGAAGCATAAGTAGCTAAGAATAAATCCTTCATGGACGGGATTGTAATAAAATAAAACAAGGTTCTTTAAAAGGAAATCCCTCAACTTATGAATGAGCTTCTTCTTTTTCTTTGCAGAGGACATGTATGCATGTGTTTATGCCTGTTATTTATAAACTAGAAGGTTGTGTACTTCAGGAAGCCACATAATGATATGCATAAAAACATGCTATCCAGATGCATGATTCTCATGTATGCCCCCCGGCAACTTTTTTTTTTCAGGTGCTATTTCTAATGTACCACTATTTTGCTGCCACGGAAATCTACAATGCAATTCGCGTGTTTATTGCTGCCTATGTCTGGATGACTGGTTTTGGAAATTTCTCCTATTACTATATCCGCAAGGACTTCAGTTTGGCACGTTTTGCTCAGGTATTGTTATCTGCATTTGGATGCTTCTTTGTGCTTTTTCATGTCACAATGAATATATCTTGACAAATAGTGGTTTTGCCTTTTTATTATGCAGATGATGTGGCGCCTTAATTTCTTTGTAGCTTTCTGTTGCATCGTCCTAAACAACAACTATATGCTCTACTACATCTGTCCCATGCACACGCTGTTCACTCTTATGGTATATGGTGCACTTGGAATCCTGAACAAGTACAATGAAATTGGTTCAGTTATTTTTGTGAAAATGGTGATGTGCTTTTTAGTGGTTATTTTAATCTGGGAAGTTCCTGGCGTCTTTGAAATATTCTGGGGGCCATTAACATTTCTTTTAGGTAAGTATCTATCTTGAACATCTATATTTTCCCTGCCTGATGTGTATCTTGAGGAACTGTTTGATAAATATCAAAAAATGCAGGGTACAATGACCCCAATCCAGCAAAGAAGCAGTATTCACGGTTGCATGAGTGGCATTTTCGGTCAGGGCTTGATCGATATATTTGGATTATTGGAATGATTTATGCATATTACCATCCAACTGTAGGCTGCTCAAACTCATCTTTATTTGTTTAATTACTTTATTCATTCTTTAGCATATGCAATTTCGAGAGTAACATCTTGCAGTTTTCTTTTCCCCTAATTATTAATGTCATCCTGGCATGCTGCATAATTGTAGGTTGAAAGATGGATGGAGAAGCTAGAGGAAACTGAACTTAAACGTAGAGTGGCAATCAAGACAACAGTAGTAACAGTGTCTCTGACGGTTGGTGCACACCCTTCATTGAACTTCTCTTTCAGGTTTAAGATATGATTGACGAGGTGCTTTATGTGAAACATTAGGTGGGATATTTATGGTATGAACACATATACAAACTGGATAAGGTTACTTACAACAAATACCATCCGTACACATCATGGATCCCAATAACGTATGTGGCTTCACTTGTGAACCCTTTATTATCATGCTATGCTCTTCCTGGCTGACATCTTCTTTCATCTTCATCAGTGTTTACATTTGTTTACGAAATTTCTCTCAGCAGTTCCGCAGCTTCTCATTAACCCTTTTTGCGTAAGTTGTCTTGCTTTTTGCTTTTAGTTATTCGAGATCTGTTCTACTTCTATGTTTAAGCAATTGGTTTCTTAGATTTACTTCCATGTCTTTAGATGGCTTGGCAAGATTACACTAGAAACATACATGTCACAGATCCACATCTGGCTAAGGTATGCATAGTTTTGTTAGATTTAGATTGTCCTAATTTCATTGGAGCTTGTTTTCCGCTTTTGGTTGTATTAGTTGCTGGTTTGATTTTTGTGAGTTGTTTTTTAGCTTTTCACTTTTCCTATTCTAAATGGACACATTTCTCTTCCATTCAAATGCTAAATGACTACATTGGTTTGCAGATCTGGGATGCCTGATGGACAACCTCGATGGCTTCTGTCTTTCATTCCTAATTACCCCATGCTCAACTTTATGCTCACTACAGCCATATATGTTGTGGTATGGAAGAATGGACCTGATCTCGTGCTTCTTGTTGCAACCTTTTTACCCATCATATTAACAACATAATTCATAACTCTGCAGATATCATACCGTATATTTGAACTTACAAACACACTGAAGAGCGTGTTTATTCCAAGTAAGGACAATAAGCGTCTGACATATAACCTAATTGCTGGTGCTGCGATCTCCCTTGTCCTGTACTGTCTGGCCTCTATGTTTCTTCAGATACCTGTTTTCCTGGTAAATACTGGCTAATTCAAAATCCATGCCTCATACATTTTTCCCTCGTCTTCTCTGAAAAAAACAAGCAGTTTCATATTGAAGGTTTCTGTTTATGAAAATTGCAGGCATGAGCACATATTATAGGCACAGTGGTGTTCCTGCTAAGGACATTTGATGCTTGGATTGGCATTGTTCGTCCAGAATGCCAACTTGTAAAGTGGTAGCTGCCCCCACAATGAGAATGGGCTTCCCGGGTAAGATTGTTAGTTACGATTAGATAGAAGTGTATTCTTTGTATAGTTGAGGATGGTGAGTGCTGAATTCAGCCTCTCTAGAAGCCTACGTGCGGTGGGTTTCATTGAAATCCCCAATCTTGTATTACTTGCCTTGTTTTTGAGAAAGAATTGCTGCTGATAATGCAGTCTTCTTTTGAATCTTGATGGTTCCTTTTTTCTTTCTTTTTCTTTTTTTTTTTGGCGACTTCCATGAACTCTTCTCTTCAAGATAGAAACGATCAAAAGGAAACTTCCATGTGAGCTTCTATAATTTTTCTTTTTCCCTTTTAGGTTGAGGTTTCTCTCATTTTTAAATGTGGTAGTAGCGATGCAATCCTAGCATTTTTCATTGCTGCTGTCGTCTCCCGTTGCTCTGAAGATATGAAGGCATGAGTAGCCCCGTCTATATTCTTAGTCTTGTGTGGTTGAAGAAGCGCGTCACTTGGTATTGCCCAGGGGCGCAGGCTCGAACACTTTGCCAGGCATACGACCTGCAATATGCCAAGGGTGTAGATGGGCCAAAGTCTTTATGGCAATTGTCATTTTTGCCAATTGCACAGTATCATGTTCCGGTTCAAGTTGCAATTAGCTTTGTTGCCGTGCCCACATGCTAGCCGATGCCTGCTGGGTCTAATTCCCGCGGAAGTCTTAGGTGGTGGTAGCCAAAGGCAAAAGCCACCGGCCCAACACCCCTCCCGGACAAACTTGATTAATTAATTATTTTGTATTTCTAGGACCCATAGCCAATATTCTATAGCTTTCCCTTTTCCTTTCATTCTTGCACTGGCGATGATGGAGGAAGAACCTTAAATTTTCTCTTTTTAATGGCGCGTGTAAGGTGTAATAGATGTGTATTTTGGAGCTTTGGATCACAAGTCTGAGAACCTGAAGCGGCATGCTTATGCTGATATAAAGTCATCAAAACTCCACATCGGAATTCAATAATTATCGAACTCGAAATATTAAATCGGAATTCAGTCGGGCAATCTCTCATATGAATCCGAGGATCTAAAAATTTGATGTCCATGAACTTGAAACAACCTCAATCCCTATAATCTCACACACAAAACTCTCCGTTAGTTTTAGCCATGTTTCAGGACTAACCATACTCTTAGTTTTATTTGCACGTATATAAGTTTGACTCTGTTCACAAAGTAATCATCACTATATCCTACTAAATTGGATATTATCTGGTTAAATGAGAATATCGGGTTTGAATTTGGGAGTAAATGAAGAAAACCTATCAATGAATTTGACTGATAAAAACGTATACTCTATTCAAATGCCTAACAAAATGAGATATTTGCCAAAATACAGGTGAAGAGAGTTAACTGGACTTGCTGTTCTTGTCAATATGATTCTGTATTCTTGATTAAACAAAGCTAGTCTAAGACATTGGATTGACAGTTGGGTCATAATTGGGATGCATGGGCCCATCGTCACATGCGTTACCTACCTTGAGGAACATAATTTACGCATGATTAAATGATGCCTATGCACATATATGGCCCAACGCAGATAAAAGCAAGAGGCATTCGTCTGGAATTAGACATGAAACCTAACATAATAATGTCGTCTACAGTGATGAAAACCATGGTGCATCCTTTTCCCTAAAAAGGAGCAGCAGGACAGGACTACTAGGATTGTTTTTTCAACTTGCTTTCTTTGAAAACTTAATTAATTTTGCATTTAGTCTTTTGATCATGTTATTTATTTTTCATGTTAGTAAGAAAATGGAGTGACCAACTAGAGATGTCAATGGATTGGATGCTACCCAAGATCCGATTCAAATTGGGTAGCTATTATTCAGGTTTGTCAATGAAAATAGAATCTGACCATAAAAAATTGGATTTACTCAACTTTCTTGATATATTTAGTTTTCTTGGAAGCTTATATTCAAAATTATTTTCCTAGATAAAAGCAAGAGGCATTCGTATGCAACTTGACATGAAACCTAACATAATAATGTCGTCTATATATATATATATATATATATAGAGAGAGAGAGAGAGAGAGAGAGAGAGAGGACGGACAACTATGACTCCTGTTGCCCTTCAACCAAACTCTCGACGCTGTCCAGAGGGTAAGGCCTACATGAATCGAACTTGAGACGTTGCTCACTCGCTATAGAGGGGAAAACGAACAAGATATTGCTATGACAGTGTGACAGCATCCTTATCGTAGCATACGTGCAAGAGATATTGTGATATTTTTGCCTGTAGAGGATAGAACAAAAAAAAACATACTAGAAAATTCTGCAGAGTTTGATGCCAAATATGTCACCCTTGGGAATCATCTCACGGTCGCTGCCAAGTCTATTTAACTGCACTTGAAACTGGCAGATGTCATTACTTGATTATCATACCAATATAGCGACGAAACTCTATTTTTCGGTGCCAAAGTAAGATTCTACTTACACCAAAAGTTAAAATTTTTAACTGAGTAAGCCCTCACTTATACACCACTAAGGGAAAGCAATGCAATGGTTGTTCAACCGTAAACTATCATACAATTATAGAAGACAGTTGCACCATTTTCTCACTCTAAAATCGCCTTATACAACAGAAAAGCATAGGTTTCATGGGAATCCAATGTGTGACACTTCATTTTCATATTATCAGTCCGACCAGCTATACTATGCTCTCGTTAGGACCATATCAATTTTGTCTTTATGACATTGGAAAGTATGAGTTCCTTTACAGGACATATACTCAACCACCACTGAGCCTGGAACTTGAGCATTCTACCCTCCAATAACAACTCAATCACGCAAGGTTGAGGCCCACCCATTGGACTTTTTGTGGGTATTTGGTAGCCTCAAATTTAAGATCTTTAAGATTTGAGAAATGCGAATCCAAGATCAGACCTTCCTTGCCTATCTTAAATCTGACATTTTCTCAATGCAAAGAAGTAAAATAAAGAACTTTAAGTGTATAATTAGATTTGACTTAGGAGTTAGGATCCTTAGCTTGAGAAACTATAGATTTTACCATGGATCATTTACCACCTCAGCAAAAACATGTCTTGTCAGATTCACATCAGATCTTAGATTTCAAATCCAAAGTAATCTAACACTCCCATGTAACGAGGAAACAGCTGGGTCCTGGACTTGATCATGAATGTTCCCTTGACATTTTTTTTTAACATCTGAAATCAGTGAAAAACTAAAAACTAAAAACTAAAATCAGAAAAAGGAAATAGAGGTGAGAAAGGAGAAGTGGATTATGATGACGAGTATACATTGTTTCTTCCGCCTAAAGAACCTCCAATCTATAAAAAAAATATACCACGCCGCCTTTATTTCTTATTTTGTTGAGCCACTTAGTACGTGCTTCATTAAAGTCTCAATATTAAGAAACTACTCTTCAGTAAATTGAAATTCGTCTTAAAGATAGAGAGAAGGTTTTAACTGACAAACTTATATCTTTACATATTCTTTAGATTCTAACGTTCCCCTCAAGTTGAAAGTGAACGACATAGATCTTCATGTTGCAAGTACGAAAAAAAAATCAATATCAATTTGAATCAACTTTGAATGCTCATGGAAAGAAAAAATCATAAGATCAAGTGCAAACTTTTCGGCTCTTTTATATCTGATATAAGCCAGAAAATGCTAGAAATCTACTGAAATCTGAGAGACTAGCTTGACAAACAACTAATTAATACAAAGTCTCAGCTCCCATATGATCTCTCTTTAGTTCTCGTTTTGATTCGACTCCTAGGCAACTTAAAGCCTCAATATTAAGAACTTATTTTCAACAAGTAAAAGCAATCTTAAGAACAAAAAATCAGATCTGAACTATCTATAATATTTTAACTACTAACTCATATCGATTTTTTGTTTCCACAGGTTGTAGATTCCAACAAACTCACAATAATTCAAGAAAACATTTTGCCCCTTACCGTGTAACTCATACCCTTGCTGAGAAAGTCTTCCCTATTACTTGTTTTTATAAACATCGATCGAACTCTAGACTACGTTCAACTTGGAGGCTTTGAGCCAATCCCGCAGAAACAGGTGCTTGGAGATTATTTTCAACCGATGCATCCACCTGCTTTGCCGTATACACAACAATCTAGACAGGAGCATCAGATTCTCATGATATTGATATTTGTCTTTTAAGATATCTTAAAACTTTGATAGGCGTTTGATATCGAGGTGTTTCAGGATACTTCATGCACAGCTTTTACTCAAATCAAATTCCTCCAGAAAAATCACATCATAAACTGTGGAAGAAGGTTCGATTCTGGGATATTTGACATCAAACGGGGGAGGATTTCTTTTGCACTAGATAATCGAAACACGCAACTTCTTTTCTGACTTTGAAAGTTGAACGTTACACGTATCCGAACACCACCAACTTCTTTTCCTTCGGGAAAAGAAAGATAGTCTATAAAAAAGAAAACTTTTCAAGCCCACACGAAACATCCAGTATTAGAGGATCAAATATTTCAAAGGCGCATCAGGTTCTAGCGGTCAAGAACTTGTGAAGAAAATTAAGAAAGGTTGATCTGCTTTGTTCTAATGCTGGAGTGTCCAATTCAGCAATCTAAAAATCACGAATTATCGGTTCATAAGATCTACCACTTGTGCAGCGTGAGCAATATCCGCCTTAAAATGTTGAGTAGTTTCATGGAACAATGTAACATACTATGCCATATATCTGCATTATTTTTTGAGGTAGATTTATGAAACAGTAACAACATATTATTAGATCCAATTCAACGCGATCTGATCTAGTGTATGCCTTACACCAAATTTGGATCTTTGGTGATATGATTTCAGTGGGTCTGGATCCTCATTTTATGCTATTTTCGCTGTACATGACCGAGGGGATCCATTAATAGATCAGTTTGGTTAAACAAGGACAAATTTTCCTTGTGTTGGGATGCGAAAGGTTCCAAAAATCAAGCATTGTGTCAGAAGATTGTCAAGAAAAATATACAAAAAAAAACATTAATTAAAAATTTCTCCTGTTTTTTATAATAATAAGCTACAATAAACCATATTACTAATAATGACGAGAGAAAATCTTGTATTTTCTTATGCAAAGCAATCTAAAATTCAGAAGTAGGGACTAAATTTTTTCAGCATCTTTATTTTCAAAAAGCAGTTGGACAGGATCCATGCGCACTCTAATCTGGCGTCTCCACGCTCACATAAATCATTAACTCTTTATGTTCGCGTGGCCCAACACTAAAAAGAATGAAAGTGGTATATAGAAATTATTAAATTATCATTAAAAACTTGCTCAACCTCAAAGTTTCATCTCCCCTTTTATTCAAGAACCCAATATACAAACTACAAAGGGGAGCTTCTGTGAATTACGTTATGACCGCCTTAAATTAAAAAGTACCAATTACCAAAGATGACAAAAAGCATGTCTTCTCCTGAACTTCTGTTTTCTGTCTCCTTAAAAACTAGAAACAATGGCGATCCAATGAGAGAGGGAGATAGAGAGGCAAGGAGGGAACTGTAAAGGGGAAAGGAGAGAGGAACGGAGATACTGAGAATAGGCGTTTCTCAATGACAATAATTGTAAGATTGTAACGCTCCTCCTTTCGTCTGTTCCCCTTTCGCCGAGTTCCAGAAAGCTTTATTTCAAAAGAATATCCAGAAGCTAAGTTGAATTCGTGTAAATTTCCAGAACTTCTCCGAAACAGGCCAAACAGCACCACTCTGCTCACAGTGTCTAAAACTAAAGTTCCATCGATTTCATCAAATCAGAGTGAAACAAAATCTACAGACAGGGAGAAAAGCAGCAATAAGGAGGAACACGTACTCAAGTGACAAGGAAAAGCTGTGGAAGAACTCAAAATAGTGAACAGATATATGAAACGAAGTTCTTCTTCTTCAGATAAGCAGAGTAGACGACCTCAATCGATATTGCCGGCGTCTGGTTACTCGATCCTTCGGATTCCACATACAGAAAAAAAATTCACTCGGAAACTCGAAAGAAGTTTGCATTTTCAAGGCTTCTCACCTCCCCAAGAACAAGAAAGTGAGAAACAGAGAAACCCATTTTCCAAATCCACGCTCAAACGGCACTCCACTAACTCCATCACAAAACCAAAAGAAACCTCCTAAGGCCCAAAAAGATATACACAGGTAGAGGGATTCAAAACAGGAACAAAAAATACATTTGTCAAAACTTCAAGTAATTTACAATCTCAGACTCTGAATTTTGGAGTGGGAAAGACATGCTACAGGGAAGCTCTCCCCAACAGAAGGCATACTGCAACCCAGTCGCCGGATTGAGGTGAAGGAAGTCGGGCCGATCCTTTCAGAGACTGCAGCCACAGAAGACGAAGAAGAAACAGAGCATGGATACGAGGGCCACAGACTCGACGACGGTGATGAGCATCCAAAAAGCCTCGTCCACGATCGAGAAGCTGAAGAAGTCCAGCCACTGGACCGACGCCCAATCCCAACTCCACGAAGAAGGCCACGCCCATGGCCATGGATACAGCCTCCCCATCTCAATTTCTCTCTCTACTTTCCTCCTCTGCTCTGGGAAAATTGTTTTTTGGACATCTGTGGCTCTTCGCGATATTTTCTGCGCGTATTCTTTTATACTTTCTCTCTCTACTTCCTTGTCCCTCTCATTGTAAGAAGAAGATCTTCTGCGTTCCTGGACACACTACATTCTCTATTACAAGGTATCGTTTCCTTCAATTGTAAGTATCTTTTGAACTCAATTTAAACAAATGATAGTATAAAATACATTTATTGGTCAACTTTACAACGTGAATACTGTATTCAGATGAAATGTTTAGTTAGGTTCCATATTTTTCATAGTTAGAGAAACTGGACGATTTTCTTTGGCAAATCAAATATTATTCTTGCTTGAATCACAAAGATTAAGTCACCAATTAGTGTTAATATTCAATTTTGTTGATCTTGGCAACTAACTATAAAGTAGCTTCATGGTCCCGTTTCTTGTTATTGCATGACTAAATAAAGCTTAATTACGGTGCCAATTTTTAAATTACACAGGTAGTCATGTCATTTTCGAACTTCTTATATTTAATGGCTAAGTTATTGCATTGTTTTTCTCATTCAAACATAACAATTAACATAACCGGGTTCAAATCCCGAGCCAACCTACCGAGTCACAAGTCAATAATGGATGTTAGGTTTACTCATAATGGTATGTCACAGTTTCGTATGTTTTTGGGGTAGATCCATGAAACATGAACTATGTTTTTCCTACTACCAAAGCAGACGATGCAAAAAGGAAGGGGAAGCGACTGGTTTGGGTTATAATGTTACCTGAAAAACTGAGAAGGAAGCCAATCATAGTGCTAGTCTTCAGACCGGAAGGAAGTCGATATGTTCCCAAAATGCCGATAAGCATCACTGGATAAGTAGTCTATATCAGCACTTCTTGTCTCTAAATTTTGGTATAAATTCTCATTTTATTGCACTGGTCTATATTTAAGCACTCAAAAAAGAGAGAGAGAGAGAGAGGAGGTGGAGGGAAGAGGAGAGGACAAAATTAGTCCACTTGGTCTTTATAATGGCACCCTTAGTCCCATGCTCAACATTCATCAATACCATCACAATAGCAACATCTAATATTTGTTCTGATAATCATGTTACTTGAGTGCGGGGTATGGGTGCTGGTGCCGAAGCGGCACATCTCACAAAGTTTAGGTACGGCGGTGCGGCGATGGTGTTTTATTATTATTATTATTATCTTTAATTTATTAAAAAAATAAACATGTATATATTATTAATACAATTTAATTATTAATGTATATAACATAGTTGAATAATTGTATTTCTAGGAATATATCAGAACAACATATATTATATAAGTAATTTAGTAATATGGTATTATAACTAGGCTCAGGTGTGAGTCAGAGCCGCACTCATGTCTGGTGCGCACCCGACTTGATGTAACTCGGGTGCAGTACTAAAATAAAAGAGTTTGAGTGACTTAATATGAAAACATGACAATAACACGCCACCCAACCCAACGAATTGTGCTACCCATCACATGGTGAGAGAAAGAGATACAAACCATCAAGCTCAATTATGAAATGGGCAAAGCGATGAAGAGTATTCCAAAGGCTGTTGGCGCGACGGTTGGAGTGGGAGCAGCTAGTCTATGTTTAAAATCTTTGGAGCGTTAGCTCTTTATTCTACAAAAAAAGGGATAGTCGACATATAAGTTGAAGCGCGGTGGAAGCTTGTGCTTCAAAATACAAAAAACAAGCCTTGTACCTTATATGAACCAAGGGTTGAGTGAGAGCTTTGGATATTTGCTGAAAGCGAAGACTGGGTGCTTGTCCACCAACATTTAATCTAATAGATCTTTAGATCCGCCTGAACTATTATGCTGCAGGTCCAGAGAGAAGTAAGTGACATAGAGAGAGTAATTCAGCATTTATGTGTTTTATTAGAAACCGGCATGATCTCTGTGTATGGGCATAAATTTAGCAGTTGTTTTGCCACTGATATAGTGATATTCATCAACTCGGAGATTTTTTTTGAAAAGTAACTTGACAAAATTCAGTTTAGTATGCAAATAAATGATTTTCTACTGTTAAGATACTTTTCTTTTCGCTATAATGTATTACAATTCAAGAGAATATGGCATATATTATACAAACATATTTAACAAAAAGCTATCTAAAAACCAAAACCACTTGATCATATAAAATATCAGGAAAAGTCCATGTTGCAGTGTGCGGGATAATTATTGGACGACTAAAATATAAAAAATTCGTAGTTGAAAATATTATAAATAGTACATAAAACCACCACAAACCATAAAATCACCATAAACAATGGCCGTAATCATAAAACGTGGTTACAATCAATTTAGTAACTGATTTTACTAACAAATTTTTAAAATTTTAACCATTAGGCAATATCTGGTTAGCATTGAACTCTCCTCCAACATCATATATCTTGCTTGAAAAACCATAATCTAAAGCAAAACACTTGAGTAACAAAATATTGAACAGAATTTCAAAAGTTTTCATGCTTTTGGGGCATCAAATCTCTATCTTAAAGACTTGGAGGTAATGTTGGGCATCAGATCAAGTCAAGCCGGCTCAAGGCTCGACAAAGTTGGCAGCTCAAGCTTGGTTTGGTTTGCTTAGTTCAGTGAGACTATCTACTCTATACCCGTCTGCTACTCAATTCAATTCGATGCCAACTCTTATTTAAAACCCTCAACTTCATTTTTTAATATCTCAAAAAATCAATGTATCAAGAGTGTTTCTGAAAGAACTATCAGTGATTCAGTGGCACACGAAAAGTTAAAGAAACACGAAAAGTTGTTAAAGAAAGGATCATGGGGCTGTCTTTGTCTAAGTAGATTTTAATTGAAATATAATCTTTCGTTATATATACAAAAAATTTGTATGTCAACTGTCACATATATATATATATATATATATATATATATATATATATATATATATATATATATATATATATATATATATATATAGACACACGTGAAGAAAGAGAAACAAATATAAAATATAAAAAAATGATTTTTATCCAGCGCCGTAATTTTTTTTTATCCGACCGGCTCTATGTCAAGCTTAAAGTCCCCAGCTCACCTAACTACCCATCAATTACCAAACCCCTGTCAAAGGTGACCATAGTTAGAAAGTCACCGAAGATGATGGGCCGTCTATCTCTTAGATCTAGGGTCCACATCTTCGAGTGCGTTCACCGCCTTGTGTCTAGATAAGTAAATAATTTGAACTCCGGCCCCCGAGTTTCTAAAGGGTAGATGCCGGTCCTGACTTGGTAGTCTATATTATCGTGGTTTTTAAAAGCTTGGTTAAAACAACTTTACGTTCGTCACTTCAAACGATTTGTTGAGCCGCATATCACCAATAAACCTTCTTTTAAATTCTCCAATTTAATTTTTTTTGGGTTCATTCTTCTTATTTAACATAATATTAATAGTTTTTTCGTGTCGATTATATGGAGCCGATAAATTACCGAGAGGTGTAGACGAGGGTTTTATGTATGGGCGATATTTTGAGGATGTCAGCCCTAGCGGGGGCGAGGGTTCGGTCGCACGTGCGAAGAGGCGGGAGGGAGAAAACATGCGGCCGCTGCGACTTGAAAGCACAAAGGGAAAACAAAGAACCAGTTGGGGCCAAGGTTCAATGAGGGGATAACGGCCGTTGGATCTCATTCCACGTCATGAATCCACCTTATCGGACGGCTGAAGAACCTTGAAACCGGAGGGCGCGGGGATCGTGTTTGAGAGAGAGGGAGAGAGAGGAGGGAAACAGAAACTGGCGGTCAGAACCCAACCCATCGTTTCAATCTCTCTCTTTCTCGTTCTTTTCTTAAATTATCCAGAAATGAGATGAACGCTGTTCCAGCTGAGAAGTTCTAGTTTTCTGAATTTCTGGATATTATAGTGCCTACAGAGAGAGAGAGAGAGAGAGAGAGAGAGGAAAATGGTAACCATCGATACTAAGCCAGGGAAGGAGAAGGGAGGGAAACTTTTGAATATGGATGTGGGATATGGTGTTTACGATGACGATGGTGTGGAAGAGGTGGTTGAGTTGATGGAGGATGATGAAGAAGAAGAAGATGGCAAGGAGGATGATGGTAGTGACGATGATGGTGATGATGAAGATATAGATGATGATGATGATGATGTGGAAGGAGAGGGCGAGGAGGAAGAAGACGGGGATGATGATGTTGTGGTGCCCAGACCAGGGGTTCCGCAGATTCAGGAAATAGATGGAGAAGATGACGATGAGGACGATGGTGAGGATGATGAGGGTAGTGATGGAGGTGGTGACGACGAAGATGAGGAGGACGATGATGGAGAGGAGGAGGAGGAGGAGGAGGAGGAAGGGGAAGAGAGGGATGATGATGTGAAGGTGTCCAAAACAGCTGCTCCCGAGATTCATGAGATAGATGATGACGACAGCGATGATGAGGAGGACAATGAGGATGAAGGGGGGGACGGGGGCGATGATGGTGCCGGCGCTTCTGGTGGTGGTGATGATGAAGAAGAAGAAGAGGAAGATGATGATTCTGGTGATGATGATGTAGGGGAGGTTGATGAACAAGCCGAGGAAGAAGAGGTGATTTTCTTTTCCGCAGTAGTTATAATGATTTTTGATATTCATGTGGGTATATGATGAGTTCATGCTTTTCTTCTTTTGCGCTTCCTGGAGATGGATTATTAAGCGTAACGGTAGCCATCAGCCATGCAAGTATTTTCGTTTTCTCTTTCTTTGTTTTTCTTATCTCCTTTCTTTCTCTCTTTCTCTTTTTTTATTTTGTTTTAGTGTTTGATGGATGGGTGTTGTGAGTAGGCAGACCTTTGCTGTCCCGGGAAAGAGTAAGCAAATAGGGTTAAAGATGTAGTTCAGAGTAATTTTCAGTTGGATGTTGGCTTCTCTTTCTAAAAACAATAATAACTTTCCCTGTCCTTGAAAAGAAAATACTTTTGCTTTACCTTCCAAGGGTGTTTACCAAAGGTGCCCTTTTATTTTCTCTTGATGTTGGTTTTATTATTTTGTTTGGTTAAGAAATTGATGTCGAAAAGCTAAGAAAAAAACTCCAGCTGAGGTCAGGAGGTCCAGATTTAGAGAGGCATCTCTTGGCATAAAAGGGTAGTCTGCTAACTCATCTTTGGTTATTTGCATAGAAGGAAAACGATTGATGGTAGAAGAACAGGGGAAGATACTTGCTGGCTTCAGGATTTTTTCTTTTCTGCTAATTCATGGTTTTTATCTTGGTGTTCGGGAGATTGTCAGTTGGGTTTATTCTCCATCTTTGGGAAAGAAAATATTGATCTGATTTTTCTTTCGTTTTTTTCAGTCTTCGGTTTTCCCTCTTATCCTTTATTTGCACGTTACTTGAAAGATTTATCTGATATTTTGTTCATTTTGTATATTTTATGTTGAATGAGTTCTAAGGATAACGCAAGACCTGAACCCTCTTGAGGGTGGCGGTAACACTCTTTTCATTGTAGCTTCTGCTTGTACACAGCGACGCCTTTGAAAATTGAACCAGCAGTACCCGTAACTCGTATCCTCCTTGCTATATTTATTGCCCTCGTCATGTGTGCCATGTGTACTGTTTCTTCGCACGCTATTGTTAATTTCCAAGTCTTTTTGTTATATGATTGACGAATGACAATCAACATGTGAGTTGCTTCAGTCTTTGCTTGTGGATTCAAATGCACCTTGCCTGACCCTTCTTTTGATTTTTCTATCTGCAAGAGAACATCAGCTGTTTCAGTTCACCGTTTGATTTTTCTTGTGGCTTGGCTCGTGCCTTTGGCCAGTTTTAGCTTACCATCTGTTGCGATGGGTGCAGGGACTAGGAACCGAGTACCTTGTTCGCCCTGTAGGCCGTGCTGAGGATGAAGAGGACGCTAGTGATTTTGAACCTGGGGAAGAAAACGGCGAGGATGAAGATTTAGACGAAGAGGAAGATGACGACGACGATGATGATGGCAAGGGAGGCACTTGTAGTGGAAAAGCTGAAGCTCCGGTTCAGAAGAAGAGGTCTAGAAGTGACAATGGTGTCGAAGGGGAGGATGATGAGAGACCATCGAAGCGATAACCTTAGTTTCGTAACAGTTGTATGCAAAAGCCTGAACAGTCCCAGGCCAAGCATTCTCGATCCCTCAACACCATGTTATCTGCAGACTCTGCAAAAAAAGATAACACAGTGGTTTCGGGCTGTCCGATGGTAGAACAAGCTCTTTTGCTCCTTGCAGAAGTTGATAACTCACTTCTTTCCTGTTGCTGAGTGTTTAACTGTTACAGTGGCGCCTGATACTTCACTGTTGGCGCTCTTTGTTTATGTTAACTTCCTTTGTACTATATGCCAATTTCACGGCTTTTTTTGAGATGTTTCCTTTCTTCCATTTCTGTGTTCTCTTTTTGCCTGTTGCTGGATGTCTGGCTTTTGAAAAATCCTTCACAGTCTGCAACAGGGATCTGTTAATCTATACGAGCACCAATTGCAAATGAGTTTAATATAAAACAATGAAAAGATCAAAAGTCTGATTGCAGTTGAATCTGGTACATCAGGCATTGGCAAGATCTTCTAACTGGATTTAAGCCTAAAAATGATTCAGATGTTGGTCTTAGTTCAAACCGGTTGGAAAGGAAAATGGAGACGATAAAGCCTCATTCATCTACAATGCACATTTATTGAACTGGAGTTTTTTTTTTTTCTTCCCGGTTTGGTAGTTTTTATCTTTCTTTAATCGAGGGATATGCGAAACGCCAATTAGGAGCAATCTGAACCTGAATCCGAGGGGCGCCTCAATTCGGGTACCGGATAATCTTAATGGGTAGATCCGATAGGCCCGTTTATAATGAGCGATACACGAACATCCACGGACTCCTTGTAGTCTGATCCGGTTGTAGCACCGAAATCCAAATGCCACAGGTTGGTGGCATGTTGGTAATTCTTCAGAAACCGAAGGGGTAAAGCATCTTCCGCGGTTGGACGAGGGAACGGGGAAGAGAGGGCAGTGCCCCGTTCCTGTCTCTCTTTTAGAAAACGAGAGGAGAAGAATCCAGAAAGTTGGAGCAAACAAAACCCTAGTTTTGTTTGGTGGCCGAGGTTTTTAGGGCATCTAATCCGAGGAGTTGCAGAGGTTCATCCTCTCTCTCTCTCTCTCTCTTAGTGTAGGGTTTCAGTAGGATCGTTGGGGTCCTGGTTCCATCCGTTCCGGTCTCTGGCAGTCTTGGTTTCCTCTGCGTCCTTTCGGGTCTTGGTTTGGCGATGGCGACGGAGAGGAAGCGCAAGGTGAGCCTTTTCGATGTCGTGGACGATAGCGTCTCGGGGAAGATCCCGAAGGTTAACGGATCGGCGCCCCGCCCCTCGTCGTCGGTGAACAGGTGGACGGGGCGGCCGTTCTCGGCGCGTTACTACGAGATCCTCGAGAAGAGAAAGACGCTTCCGGTATGGCAGCAGAAGCAGGAGTTTCTCGACGCGCTGGAGAAGAGCCAGTCGCTCGTCCTGGTGGGGGAGACCGGTAGTGGAAAGACGACGCAGGTCAGTGTTTCTGCTTCAGTTTTATATTTTCTTCTTCTTTCCTTTTTCTCTTCCCTGTTGATGTGGTACTTCGTTCCGCGTGTCCTGATTCTTGTGAAGACGTTTTATTTTTCGTTAATATGCCTTGCCATCCATAGCGTAGGAAGGTTAGAATAGCAAAAATGTCTAGCCTCATTAAGGCGGAAGCAATTCTTCGCAATATAAGACTCCTGTCATTGTTATTGTTTTCTTGGTGGCTAGTGGCGAATTTCCTGTCCCTCTGCATTTTCGCTTCTGGTTTACCTTGAGGGTTTCTCTTTCGCGCGTAGATGATAGTAATGAATAAATGGAATGCTCTTTGTGCTATCTTGGACAATCTAGTCCCAGCTTTGTGAGTTGATATTCGCGGGTTGATGTGGTTTGTACATTGTACGGCTAATAGGAGCTGTTCTACCTTAAGCCAGTTATGTTGGTGCAACTCCAGCTCTCGCTTGTCTGATGACATTTTTTTTTTAGTGAAAGGTTTTCACAAGTGGTTGCTCGTGGGTATGATTAACGTTATATTCCAACGGCTTGTGGTTTGGGAAGTAATCTGTTGTAATTACACTTAGGGTTTTCCCAGTAGTAGCAGAGCCAAAGAAGAAGGAAAACTGTTTTTACTCACAGCTTTGACGCCTTCTTTTTGTCTGCCACGTTTTCCAGTGTTGTAGTCCTAGTTGGATTTTCACATTCTTTAGGCACCAAAGACTTTATGCCCAGCAATATAGTAGAAGATGATCGCCATGTGGTTGTGTGCCTGATTTTTCTGATGCAAGTATGTGTTCCAGTACAGTGTACAGCTCAATTGAAAATTTGGAATATACTACCTGCTGTTATCATCAAGTGCATAAAAGAACGATTAGCTTAATAATATATATATATGGATGCTACTTTATATTTTGAAATACCAGAATATTGAGAGATCAGTGGGGTTTGTCTCGTTCCGTCTTGTGTTTTCTTTTGCCTTTTGCTTATGAAGACATCCTAATTAATATGTCCGATATGCTCTCCTTTACCATTTGTGATCAAACTGTTATAGTATTATAGGTGTTTGTTTTGCTCACAAAATTTCAACTATTCATGCTGATTGAACTGTGTGAATTTATTTGTCAATGTTGCTTTTGGACAGATCCCCCAGTTCGTTGTTGAAGCTGGTTACACGAGCAACCGTAAGCAGATTGCTTGTACTCAGCCTCGTAGAGTGGCTGCAATGTCTGTGTCACGCCGAGTTGCAGAGGAGATGGATGTTACAATAGGCGAAGAAGTTGGTTACAGCATCCGATTTGAGGATTGTAGTGGTCCTAAGACTATTCTAAAGTACGTGCCCAATTGTGCTAGTTGCTTTTTCTGAAGGCACTGTCCGAGTTTGTCACTCTGTTTGTACACTTGTAGTTATTGTATTTATACTCATCTCTGAGGTAATTTTTGATGCATTTGCAGGTACTTGACTGATGGTATGCTTTTGAGAGAAGCAATGACAGACCCACTTCTGGAGCGTTATCGAGTAATAATTTTGGACGAGGCACATGAGAGGACCTTGGCAACAGATGTGCTATTTGGCCTTCTTAAGGAAGTCCTGAAAAACAGAGCTGATTTGAAGCTTGTTGTTATGAGTGCAACACTTGAAGCCGAAAAATTCCAGGGATATTTTAATGGAGCACCACTCATGAAAGTACCTGGAAGATTGCATCCTGTGGAGATCTTCTATACCCAGGAGCCTGAGAGAGATTATCTGGATGCAGCAATTAGGACTTGTGTGCAGATACATATGTGTGAATCTACTGGGGACATTCTTGTGTTCTTGACAGGAGAGGAAGAGATTGAAGATGCTTGCAGGAGACTCAACAAGGAGATCAACAACCTGGGTGACCAGGTTGGGCCAGTGAAAGTTGTTCCCCTGTATTCTACTTTACCTCCTGCAATGCAGCAGAAGATCTTTGAGCCTGCCCCACCAGCACTGAAAGAAGGAGGTCCTGCTGGAAGGAAGATTGTTGTGTCCACTAACATTGCTGAAACATCTCTAACGATAGATGGGATTGTGTATGTCATTGATCCTGGGTTTGCAAAACAGAAAGTTTACAACCCACGGGTACGTGTAGAATCTCTCTTGGTTTCTCCCATATCAAAGGCTAGTGCACACCAAAGGGCAGGTCGTGCTGGAAGAACACAGCCTGGGAAATGCTTTAGACTTTACACAGAAAGGAGTTTTCAGGATGATCTTCAGCCACAGACATACCCAGAGATCCTTCGCTCTAACCTTGCTAATGTTGTTCTTACTTTGAAGAAACTGGGCATTGATGATTTGGTTCACTTTGATTTTATGGACCCCCCTGCCCCTGAAACTTTGATGCGAGCTTTAGAGCTTTTGAACTACTTGGGTGCACTAGATGACGAGGGGAACCTGACGAAGTTGGGTGAGATTATGAGTGAATTTCCTCTGGATCCTCAGATGTCAAAGATGCTTGTTGTTAGTCCTGAGTTCAATTGTTCAAACGAAATCCTCTCAGTTTCTGCCATGCTTTCAGGTGAGTCCTCGAATGCAGTTCCAATCTTTTCTGTTCTCTCACTTTTCTCTAGAATAAAGGAAGGCTTCAGTCTGCTGCCGTCTTTCTTCATTAGTATTATGTACTGCTTGCATCCCATGGATGTGTGCTTTTTGTGTGCACCTTTGCCTCTTGGCATAGTGAAGGGAAAATATATGCATTACTGTCTATCATTTCTGTCGGCTTGTGTATTTGTGAGCAATTGAATGTATGCCATTAACATAATGGCTACTAGGACTGATAAGAATGTGATGAGCGTCAAAGGATAAATGTTATGCATATCTCCATCATGAATCTGGCTGGCAGTGGTTACTATTTCCTTGTCCCAGCAAGTCCAGCCATGATATCCTTGGCTGATGTAGGATCTTTAGTTTTATATTCATCCTATACTCGGCATTCTGCACAGATATGTGCATATGTTCATGTGTGCTCTGCACACATGCATGTATTGGTGCTGTGGTGCATGAGTTTTGGGTTTAACTTGTAGGCTGTCATCAGCAACTGTCATACCAAATTAAGTTGTGCTCCGTCCCATTCTTTGGTCGGTGCACTCCATAGGAATTCTTAAGTAAGTGCTGATGCAGATAGTTGCAGTTCTCAGTATATCTCTAATGAAGCACATGGTGTCGTCTCGCCTCTATGCATCTGCTGACCTACCGTGGGCCTCATCTGTCCTACCAAATTTCTCTTTCTTTAGTCCCAAATTGCTTTATCCGGCCTAGGGATGCTCAGAAGGCAGCAGATGAAGCGAAAGCTCGGTTTGGCCACGTGGATGGAGATCATCTTACCCTACTGAATGTCTACCATGCGTACAAGCAAAACGGTAAGTGTTATTTGTACTTTTCATTTTACGGATAGGTGCTGGTGGGTATTATTTCTTCACTTTTTAAAACTTTTCCTGCGGCAGATGAAGATTCAACATGGTGTTATGAGAATTTCGTCAATCATAGGGCAATGAAGGCAGCTGATAATGTAAGACAACAGCTGGTGCGTATCATGGCCAGATACAACCTCAAGTTATGCAGCACAGATTTTAACAGCCGGGACTACTATGTCAACATAAGGAAGGCAATGCTGGCTGGGTACTTTATGCAGGTTGCTCACCTTGAACGAACTGGTCATTATTTGACTGTGAAGGACAATCAGGTGTGTCTATGTTTTCAGTAGTATGTTTTAGTTGCTTTTGGATTTTGTGCACACTGGGTGAATATAATCTCTTGGTTCCAGGTGGTGCATTTGCATCCTTCAATTTGCCTTGACCACAAGCCAGAATGGGTTATATACAATGAGTATGTTTTGACCAGTAGAAATTTCATTCGTACGGTCACTGACATTCGTGGTGAATGGTAAGTAGGGACAATTACTGTTAATTTATTCTCCATATGATGGTGGGAGCATTGAAACGGACATAAATGCAGCTTCTGCGGCATTTACATGCTTGAAGAGGGACAGCCTAATGGCATGCTCTTGTTGATTGAGGAGACCATTATTCTTCTGCTAAGCATAATCCTGTAGCCTTGTAGCGTATGCATAGAGTACTTCAGATTTCAAACACAATAGTCGTCTCATCTGTATCCTGGTACCTGGGGAAAACAGATCAAGGCACCCAGTGGGTGGCGCCTTTCCAGTGTCATACACAGCCAGGACCACAGGTTTGCTTGGTATCTTTAGTGGTTCAAGGCAGTGTTTGACATTCTGGTGGGTCAGTCACGAGGGACTTGATTTGCATGCTTAATTGCTGCCATTAGTGCATGCAAATGCATGTGCTTTATGAATACAGAGGGACATTGAAATATACATGCTTCCTGTGACCATACCATTTACGACTGAATTTGGTCTTTTGCTACTTTGTGCTGCATAGGTTGATCGATATTGCACCTCATTACTATGACCTTGACAACTTCCCCAAATGTGAAGCAAAGCGCGTTCTGGAAAAGTTGTACGTTAAGCGGGAGAAGGAGAAAGCAGAAGCCAAAAATCGTAACAAGGTTTAGCTATGGTGGCCATGTTGTAGCTGCTTTCATCTACCGAGGGTTCGGGTCCGGTTGGACAGGCTCAAAGCTGGTCTTGCCCATTGTCTCCTCGTAATGTGGTTGAAGGGGGTGATGGACGTGAATGATTATTTCAGCAATTCATCAAACAACCAGGGTGTTCTTAGGTGCCACAACAGCTTCTTTCATCTGCAAGGCGCTAAGCAATCCTTTCCGGGAAGTTATTTTGTACAACTTTGAGAGGTGCATTCAGAAAATTGCGCTGTAATCCACAGAATATAGGCGGGACCCTTCTTTAAACCCCCCCTTCTGATCCTTCCTGGTTACACATAATCTGTTTATATTCGACTTGTGCGCTTATTAGCTTTTGTTAATTTTAAGGAGGCTGTAAACTCTCTTTTATTTATTTTTTTTGTTTTTTCCTTTTCTTAATGCTTCTTTAGACGCGAGATATATATCCTTTTGTGGCCTGGCTGTTGAATGCGGTGTAGGAATGGCTAATATTGTGCGTCTCTTTGCTTGTATTTAGTTGGTTTGGCTGAACCTATGACCATTCGGCCTGGTTAATGCTATATCCGTGTCATTGTCAAAGGTTGTTTCGTGCGCCGTAGCGCGCATCTTTCTGCAAATTCGATGGTCGGTGATGTGAAGGGGCTTCTTGTAGATATTCACCAATTGCAGTTAAGGCTTCATGAGATTAGACTTGACCACAGCCTGAGCGGATCAAGCTCTTGATTGCATGTATTTTTTTGGCTTGTGTTCATCCAACTTTTTAAAAAGCAGAAATTGAACTGAGCAATCTCAGTTTGAATTGACTGTTTTGAAATTTTCGGATAGATCTCCAGCCTCTTCTGCGAGGCTATATTGGAACTCCGTTCCTTTGAGAAAGCATTTCAAGGTGTCTAGCATGTTTCAGTGGATTCTCTACCTCGAGGAGTCTTGGATCGTATGCCGGTTTGAACATGCATTCCTCTCTATCGAACCAATTCCATAAGTAGTTCTCCCTTTTGAAGCCTTCTCTTCTAAATCCGAGTCAGATGACAATAATTGAGTGACTAGCAGCCTACCTTTCCTATTTGGTTTTCATCTTGATCAAAGAAATGTTTTTGAATCGAACAAAAGGGTGGGGATGAACAACATTAAGTGGGCATGCAATGGTATTTTACTGTTAAATAATTTGCTGCAGATTTAGGCAATTGTGCTCTCATCTCTAACTACACAAGGTGGGGAAAAGGTGGGGAAGAATAAGAACAATGAGTGCAGGAGCGAGTCGACCTCTATGTCACCGCGGTATGCTTTTTTCGCCCACCACGTGTGCAAGTCAATGCGTATCTACGTAGTCTTGGAAGAGGGAGAGGAGCCACCCATCCATCGAGCACAAGAACGTCAAATTCCGACGAGAAACGAAGAAGATATAGCGATTTGAAGTTTCGGTCGTTTTTCCGGCGGCGGAAGAGAAGTTCCGGCGAGATCGAAGTTTCCGGCGCCGTGTTCTTCAGTCCCGAGGACCTCACAATGCCGCACGCCGTGTAGGCGGGTCTGCAAGCAAGAACGCCCTCCCCGTGCTATAGTGGGACATGGCACATACCTCCTCGGAGCTAGTCCGAGCGATCAACCGAGGCTGGAAATACCAGAAATGAAGCCTCGGTACTCAGCAAATGCCTCCTTCTCAAATCTGGACAGCAAGCTACACAACTCCAACTCACCGGTCGCTTGATGGCTCACGGCCCACCTCAGCAACAATGGAAGCACAGATCACTGTTACAGCAAAACAGAAATCTAATATAGAAACCAGAGGATGAAATGCCTGACAGAGTATGATCTAAACCCCTCGTTGTATGATGAAAAGGGGGAAGCAGACGTCGAGATGGTGTCGACGTACACCCTTCAACTCCAAGTTTGCTGTTCACGTCTGTTGCAGTCTATGCGTAACAGGTTGCAGCTCCTCCTCGTTGCAGCAGTGTTTTGCTCCACCAAAACAGTCAGGAGCACAATCAAACCCAGAAGATAATCAGTAGAAATCAACGGATTCAAGGAGCTGAAATCACCAGGTATTCTCGTTTCCCCAATGTCGAAGAAAACGAGATCGGGGTAGCGCAGAGGCTCGGCCTCTGTTTTGAAGATTGATGAAGGACAGGTTCAGGCGCTGACAGGGAGTGACCTTCAATCGGAAATTCACAGAAAATCACCGGAATCTCCAAAAAACACCAAATTTGGACAGCAACTAGTAGACATCTTCAGGAGAGACGCCCCAAATTTGAGCCAAATCCGTAAATTTGAGCCAAATCCGTGGAGTTTAAGGTCACCCCAAATTTGAGCCAAATCGGTGGAGTTTAAGGTCAGGTCGTTGAGCTCTGAAAATCGCGCACAGTCTGTCTTCCGTTCAGAAATGTCTCAGGCGCAAAACTGCTTCAGGACTGCTAGAGAGGCGTCCGTTCAAAAATTCATAACAATTCGTAGACACCTCCAAAAATGCTGAAATTTGGACTGTAGCAAGTCAACAAGCTGAAGAAGGGACGCTCCAATTTTGGGATAAATCGGAGCACTCTAGACCCCAGTCGTTGATCCCCAAAGTTGCTGTAATTCTGTCGCCTGTTTCAGAAGGGCGCCACCGAGCAGAAGAACAGCAGCGGACCTTCAAATCGCCATTCCTTCTCACAGCGATCAAATCAAGTCATGAAACCACTTGCAATCGACAGATAATCAAATTTAGAACAAGCTAGAGTCAATAAATTACCTGGTAAAGCTGTTTTTCCAATGTTCTTAGCGAATATTGGGTCGCAGGCGCCTGTGGCGGAGAAACAGTGAGGATCACCGCCTATTCCCGCCAGATTCCGACCGTCGCCTCCAGAAATGTCATCTACAGTCCGATGGACGTCAAACGTGGTGGAGATGATCACAAAGATGTTGAGAATCGAATGGCACCGGAATCCTAAAGATCCGACGGTGTGATCGCCGGAAACGTTGCCGGAAACAGGGACTGGTCGGCGGAATTGCTCGACAAACCTACTCTGACTTCTCAAGCTCGTAACTCACTCGATACTGATCGGATTAACGTGATTCCACTTCCTATTGAAAGCTTGATTCGGTGGGAAGCGAACAGTATCAAAACCCCTAAAAGTTATGGCCGATTGACCCTTCGATTTCAGCTCGGACTGAGACTGACTGTGGTAGGCCTGTTTCAACCGAATACTCAAAAGAAGGCTCGTTCGTCCTCCAAACGTCTCTCAAATCGATTCTCCTTCGCTTAGATCCTTCCTCAGGTCATCCTCACGGATTCCAGAAGGTTCCCACGGCATACGAACGGTTTGGGAGGTGATTTACAGTCACTACGAGAGGATGATGGTTGTCGCCTCTCAGCACCTCTGTGATTGAGGAGCTTGCACGGCAGCCATCTATGCTTGAGGAATCACGTTAATCCGATCAGTATCGAGTGAGTTACGAGCTTGAGAAGTCAGAGTAGGTTCTGTCGATCATTTCCGCCGACCAGTCCCTGTTTCCGGCAACGTTTCCGGCGATCACACCGTCGGATCTTTACGATTCCGGTGCCATTCGATTCCCAACATCTTTGTGATCATCTCCACCACGTTTGACGTCCATCGGACTGTAGATGACATTTCTGGAGGCGACGGTCGGAATCTGGCGGGAATAGGCGGTGATCCTCACTGTTTCTCCGCCAGAAGCGCCTGCGACCCAATATTCGCTAAGAACATTGGAAAAACAGCTTTACCAGGTGATTTATTGACTCTAGCTTATTCTAAATTTGATATCTGTCGATTGCAAGTGGTTTCATGACTTGATTTGATCGCTGTGAGAAGGAATGGCGATTTGAAGGTCCGCTGCAGTTCTTCTGCTCGGTGGCGCCCTTCTGAAACATGCGACAGAATTACAGCAACTTTGGGGATCAACGACTGGGGTCTAGAGTGCTCCGATTTATCCCAAAATTGGAGCGTCCCTTCTTCGGCTTGTTGACTTGCTACAGTCCAAATTTCAGCATTTTTGGAGGTGTCTACGAATTGTTATGAATTTTTGAACGGACGCCTCTCTAGCAGTCCTGAAGCAGTTTTGCGCCTAAGACATTTCTGAACGGAAGACAGACTGTGCGCGATTTTCAGAGCTCAACGACCTGACCTTAAACTCCACCGATTTGGCTCAAATTTGGGGTGACCTTAAACTCCACGGATTTGGCTCAAATTTGGGGCGTCTCTCCTGAAGATGTCTACTAGTTGCTGTCCAAATTTGGTGTTTTTTGGAGATTCCGGTGATTTTCTGTGAATTTCCGACTGAAGGTCACTCCCTGTCAGCGCCTGAACCTGTCCTTCATCAATCTTCAAAACAAAGGCCGAGCCTCTGCGCTACCCCGATCTCGTTTTCTTCGACATTGGGGAAACGAGAATACCTGGTGATTTCAGCTCCTTGAATCCGTTGATTTCTACTGATTATCTTTTGGGTTTGATTGTGCTCCTTACTGTTTTGGTGGAGCAAAACCCTGCTGCAACGAGGAGGAGCTGCAACCTGTTACCCATAATAGACTGCAACAGACGTGAGCAGCAAACTTGGAGTTGAAGGGTGTACGTCGACACCATCTCGACGTCTGCTTCCCCCTTTTCATCATACAACGAGGGGTTTAGATCATACTCTGTCAGGCATTTCATCCTCTGGTTTCTATATTAGATTACTGTTTTGCTGTAACAGTGATCTGTGCTTCCATTGTTGCTGAGGTGGGCCGTGAGCCATCAAGCGACCGGTGAGTTGGGGTCGTGTAGCTTGCTGTTCAGATTTGAGGAGGCATTTGCTGAGTACCGAGGCTTCATTTCTGGTATTTCCAGCCTCCGTTGATCGCTCGGACTAGCTCCGAGGAGGTATGTGCCCTGTCCCACTATAGCACGGGGAGGGCGTTCTTGCTTGCAGACCCGCCTACACGGCGCGCGGCATTGTGAGGTCCTCGGAGGCTCGATTAGCCGACGACACACCTCCTTGCGGCTTGGCCACCTAAGGGTTGAGGGTGTGGTTTGTGCGCTTAGGCATGTATGTTTGTGATGAATGCTTGGTTGTGAATGTGGTTGAGTGAGGTGAGCGTTTAAGTTGTATCGTCACGGTTGTATTAAGCCTTGAGCCCCTTAGCATTCTTGTAGTAGGATTGGCCATTTGGGTTCGGGAAACACTCTTGTATTTCTGTCCTAACTTGGGAAATTTAAGCCGGGATTGTGTCCGGCGGGTAAGAGTTGTAAGTCTTCTTATTCTTTAGCCTATTCGGAGCCTGCCCCAAGAGATCTTGGGAAGGGAGTTCGGCATTCGGCAGCAAGCTTAGGCAGTCCTAGCCGGGTTCCCACCAGTTTGGTATCAGAGCCAGGTTGGGGCTGATTGTGCAGCTATGGCAAAGAAGAAGAACTCAAGAGTTGAGCGACAGGAACTTGATTTAGGGACCGAAGATGCCTTCACCGAATTACTTCAAGAGGGCAGTGGAAGAAATGAATCAAACCGCGAGAAGTTTTCACGTATAGAAACTGAACTTGAGGAAATGAGAGAAAGAATGAGTCGGCAAGATCAGCCATCACGTGTGGAAGAAAGGCTATCGTTTTGAGGAAGCTATGGTTCGTATGACTGATAACTTCACGCAAATAAGTCACCAATTGGGTTTCTTAACTGGCCGAATTAACAAAATGGACCAATTATCGGAAAGCATTGAAGGGTTAAATCAAAGAATGGATCGTATGGAAAAATCTGTTAACAATGCCCACAACCGGGAAGATAGTGGAAAAGGACCATATGAAGAACCCCACACATCATATCAAGCTACCAAAGAGCATGCCGAATCGAGTTTTGGGGGGATTAGAATCGGAAAAGACACGCAAATTCCACCCAAAACTAATGAAACTCTCTTGGGAAGAAAAAAGCCCATTGGAGTTAACATGGCAACTAGTTCCAAACCACGGATAGAAAAAGATTTTGAAGAAATTTCAGATGAGGATAGTGAGGAAAACGGACAAAGGAGCGAGAAAAGGAAAGGCCAAAGGCATAATGAACCCCGATCCAACATTCGGGTTGACTTTCCTAAGTTCGATGGCAAAGACGTCCAAGATTGGGTGATTAAAGCGGAACAATACTTTGAGTGCCAAGAAGTTAGGGAGAACAAAAAGATTACCACGACCATGATCAACTTCGAAGGGGCAGCTATGAGGTGGTATCGGTCGTACAAGAGGAAAAACCCGGTCATGGTATGGGAAACGTTTTCAAATGCATTACTTGCTCGCTTTGGAGTCTTATCATATACCAATTATCATGTGGAACTCATCAACATGAAGCAAATCACTACCGTGGAAGAGTTTCAAGGTCGATTTGAGGACATGTCATGTATGGTTGGAGATTGGCCCGAACCAGCACTCATAGGTGCATTCATGTCGGGACTGAAAGAGGATGTTAGAATTGAGATGCTATCCGAGGAACATGTAGATTTAGACTCTTGCTATGCAAGGGCACGAGTTATGGAAGAAAAACTCCTCAAAAGGGCAGCCTATGAGAAGTTCTCTAAGCTAGGAAGCCTCAACCAAAACAAAGAAAATTTCAACAAGTCTACTCCTAAACCACAGCCACAAGGATACACGTCCAGCCGTTAGGGACAATGTGCCAGTACGTTACATCACCGCTAAGGAGAGGGACGAAAGGTTCAAGGCAGGGCTATGTGTGTCATGTGACGAAAAGTGGTTCAAGGGTCACCAGTGTAAGAGGTTTCAGCTATTGGTGGTTGTAGATGATAAGGACGAAGTTGAGGTTTCAATTCCGGTTAAGGAAGAGCAACTAGTAGAACAAGAAAGCCCAACAGAAACCAAGAAGGTGGACGGGGTTTTTTGCCGCATGAGGGATCCAAACCGTCCTAAAGCAATGCGTGTTTTTGGAACCATTCAGGGGCACAGAGTCACCATATTGTTTGACTCGGGAGCAACTCATAATTTTATGAGTTTAGAAACAGCCAACGCTAGTGGTTGCACATTGGAAGATCAAACACCACTCACTGTGTTGGTAGGAGATGGTACAAAACTACCTTGCGTCCACATTTGCCGAAACTTAGACATCACCGTGCAAGAGATCCCGTACAAGATTGATGTCTTAGTACTTCCGATCCAAGGCATGGACCTTGTTCTTGGTGTTGATTGGTTAGAGACGCTTGGGGGGATCTATTGGGATTTCTCCAAAATGAAGATGAGTTTTGAGGTGGAAGGAGGAGTTCAAGTGACACTTAAGGGAATTCAGCCCTACTTAGAACCGAGGGCAGCCATTAAGGCCCTCACCGCTCAACAACCAGCCCTAAGGCTGATGTCATTAGATATACCTCCAAAAGGGAAAGAGACCCTACCCAAAGAAGTTCAGCATGTCCTTAATGGGTTTGAAGATGCCTTTTCTGAACCCAAGGGGTTACCTCCAGCAAAAGAAAGAGAGAAAGGGCAAATATGGCAAGATCACGCTAGGGGATGGCAATCAGGTGTCCTACTAATGGTAAACAAGGGAGGATCGAGGCGAGTACCTCAACCTCAAGATTCCCTACTTGATCAGTTGCCAAGGGATTATGAGCCATTGCCCAAGCAGGTGAGGTCGTTGCTAGGTACTCCACCGAGACCCTACATGGTTCTTCGATACCGGCATGTACATAAAGAGAATCGACAGAGATCCGAAGTGTTGACGGGGTGGGACTGTCTAGATTCAAGTACATCATGGGAATTGAATGACAGGATTATCCCGGATTTCTCAGTTGCTAGAGCTTGGGGACAACTTCAATTTCAGCCTGGTGGATTTGATACGGACCTGCCTAGGACTAGGCCGGGACTAGCCTTGATTGCTGCCGAATCCCATCGACTACCGCAGTCCGATAGCGCTAAACTTGTTTGTGCGAACCCTTTGTCGCCAGACGAGCACGAGAGACTTGGTAAGGGTGAGACTTGGCCACGGGGTGTAGGGGGCATAGAGGCTTTACTAACCGTGAATGGTGCAGCTTGTAGCGCTAACAACGCCGCACAAGGCCTAACGTCGCACCGGGCAGCCATCATAGACATGCCACTGCCAGCCACAGGCCCAACACAACCCCCGGGCACGACCGAGCACACAGCCGAGGGACGTCGCAGGTTATCCGACGCCGAGGGCGCAGCCAGGTGCCGCGCGCAAGAGGGCGTCACCACAAGAGGACACTTGCGCCTTGGGGAGGTTGCTGCGGACGAGAGCATGGGCAGAGCGCGCAGCGGAAACCTTAGGGAGGTTATCGGGCCACAGGCGACACCAGCCGAGAGTTCTAGTGAGGCTAATGAGCCTCAGGCGGCAGCAGCAGCATCACCTGAGCGGGTAGCCGATCCTTGTTGTGAGGCTAACGCGCACGGAGGCCCTTCCAGCGTATGCGGTATTTTTCTTAGGGAGGTTATCGTGGTAGAGGCAGCCACGTTGACGACGAGCACACATGGAGGGGGTGTCGTTTGCTTGAGGGAGGTTAGCTTTGGAGGCAGCATTCCTTGCACGAGCGTCTTCTTTTCTAGGGAGCTATGTCACACGGATACTTGGGATTGGCCCACGTATCCGTATCCGATACGCGGATACGGCATGGATACACGGATACGGCATGGATACGTTTGGATCGGGTCAAGGTCAAATACGAACCGAACAAAAAAAAACTAAAGCATTTTTTATCATTTTTTTTTGTCATCTCTCCCTACAAAAGCATTTTTTATTGAAAGAATACATAAACAAAAAAACAAAAACTAAAGTAAACTCAATCATGATGCAAACAAAAGCTAAGTTACACGGATACGTGTGATAAACAATGTTTTATTTGTTTTTTTTTTAATTTATAAATTTTAAAGAATATTATATTTGCCGTATCCACGTATCAGGAAATTCTAAAACTTATCGTATCCATACCCGTATTCCCGTATCCGCACCCGTATCGTACCCGCACTCGTGTGACATAGCTAGGGAGGCTAAGAGAGCAATCAGGTTTCGGTTCAGGGACAGTTGGATCCAGATTCAGGAGCCAGGGATCCAAACCCACCAGCCAGCATTTTGGATCCTGGTGCAGCAGATCCGTATCCTCTGATCCGCAGACCCATATCTGTTCAGAGCAGTTTTGACAAGGTCCAGTTCAGGACCCGATCCAGATCCAGCGGTTTAGTTAGGAACCAGTTTTGTTTTAAGTTCTGTTTTAGTTTTGTACCGACCCGGTTCGAGACTTAGACCGAACCGAGTCATGCTACAGTCTATAATCTCGTTAAGCACTGTTCAACCCTAAGTTGATAATAATTTTTGGACAAAGTTTCTAATAGAAACAGGTTACTATTCACGTGCGCGTTTCTAGCGCCTCCAGCTTCTTCTTCTTCGCCATTTCTCTGCAAGTCTGCAAATCATCTGAGGTTCTTCATCATCCTCCTCAGATTCACCAATGTCGTGTCTGGCAATCCGGCATTACCCATAACCCTCCGCTGGATTTCTCTTTTAGGAGGTGAATCGAAGCAGACGGCCGGCGGTACGGTGGTACATTTGGATATAGTTTCGGGTCGAAACCAGATCCAAAATCTTCAAAATCCAAAAAAACAAATCCTTTACTCGTCATACCCTCGACGATTCCCACTTGCCGAAGGATAAAGCAGTTCAGCAAATGCGTCGGTGGTAGTTTATTATATTTCTTCTTTTTTTTTCCAAACATTTCCATACAGGATTAAAACGAGTGAACTCCTCCTCTTTGCAAACTAATGTTCTGTGAAAATGTTTTCATTATGTGGCTCACCTCCGCTTTTGTACGAAAGAAGATATTAATGAAGAAGCGCCGTTGTAGACATATATATTTACAAAACATGTTTTCTATATGTTTTTATTTATCAACATATATATTTGTTTTAATGTTTGAAACGGAACTGGTGCATGTGGCTCACTCTAATAAAATGAACTCGTTTTAAACTGTATTTGTTTTCTAAAGAGGAGGAGTTCACAAAATTTCTGAAAATGTGAAATACAAACCTAGAACCACTTTCGCTTTTGTACAAATGTGTTTATGGGATTATCACAAAAAAAAGCCCGGTTGTGAAGAAGCGCCAATGCGCGAGTATAAATGTTGTATAATTTTAATTAAAAAATTAATATTATCACAAAAAATACACCATATCCATACCATCATTTATAAAAATACCGTACCCATACATGTTTTCCCATGCCCGTACCAGCACCGGTAACCATACCGCGGTGGCATAAGTCTACCTTTTAGCCAAGAAGGTTCTTGAAATGACCAAAAATATCCTCCTCTTTAAAAAGGAAACCCTTTTACAGGCAGAAACGAAAAAAGAAAAAATTCCTTTTCCGAGCAGGGAACCGCCTGCGTTCTTGAAAATGGCTGAGACATGCCTCTGAATTTTGTAGTGGCCTCTTCTTCACGGTCTTTTTCTAGTGTCACAGTGGGCTGACATGGTCACAACGGGGTCTGAATCATACATAGGGCGGTCCATATGCTAAACAAAACTGTTTCTTGTATTTCGGCAATGCATGTGTAGAAAGAGGTGCAATCCAACCAATTATGCAACTTTTCTGCAATTTAAAATGCAAAAAATCAAATTTGTGTCTTTCTTCTGAACCTCGAAGTTTCGATCGCACTGTTTTTATCCATCTGAAATCTTATCACAACAAACTTATCTCAGAAAGATTTCTAATGCTTCTAGTTTTAGAGGCGACATTTATACGGTCAGAAGCTTGAACAACGGATTTCCAACGAAGCAGGGGCCAAAGTTTTCCAATACAAGGAGTTCTTGTTCCAGCCCCTCTTCATCTGGTCATTCTCTCGTTCCCCAGTATCTGAAACTGAAAGTTGGAGAAGTCTCTCTGTCACTCATGAAGTCGGGAAATTTAAACGGGGCCGATTTTGCTCATTTACCATGCGTAAGTGGTGGAACGAAAGAACACTCTTTGCTGGTCTTAGGATTTCACCGGGACAGAGCACCCTTCTTGTACATCTTTCTCCGTGAGACTAGAAGAAAGTGTATTCAAAGCAAAGTGTGTTTTCCCACCTTTGCTTATGATGCTTCATTTCTTCGTTTCTTTTCTGTCTTTCTATCATTTAGTATCATTTTTCCGTTTCTCCATCCACAAGTAGCCTAACGTGTGTTCTGAATTCCAAATCATTTTCCTTGTTCTTTAAAACACTTAGAGGTTGCCGAACGAGAGAGAGAGAGAGAGAGAGAGAGAGAGAGAGAGAGAGAGAGAGAGAGAGAGTATAGAAACTAGAAATGGAATTAGCACGATAGATAAGAGGGAGCAGCAACAAACTAACTACTCCCTCTCTATAACAACATATCAAAATACTACAGAAGGACGGCCATGACAAAACGGCAACTCAGTGAGAGTGCACGACCAAGACCCGTCTCCACATCTTATTCCTCCTACATATCATTACCATCCACTGTCGTCTTCATCACACGCTATGGCTCCGTGATGGATATCGCCACTTAAGCAACCCTGTCAAAGGAATCCAAAGCACAAACAAATCCATGAGTCGTCGAACTAGCCAATAGCCATATCACAGAACGCAGGATTCACAACGTTACAGCAGTAAACAATGGAGCCATTGGTAGGATCACTCACCTGCTGCAGTCGGTGCTAGGGGTAGGAACAAAGGGGAGGTGCACGCCGCAGGCGCCAGGCAGCGAGGCAACCCTTTGGAAGTTGAGATTAGAGACTCCGGACGCGTAGCTCTTGATACAGGCACAGGCGTTCCTCCTATCAGCCGGGGCACTAGCAGCTTGATTGAGAGCATTCACACCAGCACAGCATGGAACCGGCGCGCGGCCGGCGCCGTTGCCTGTAAGGTAGCCGGCGCACGGCAAAAGGGACTTGATCACGTCAGGGCATTGAAGGGCCTCGCTGGCAGGAGCGAAGAGCACCATGCAAGCAATGGCGATGCAGATGAAGGTGCGAGCAGAGAGGCTGGCCATGGCGGAATCCGAGCAACACCCTCACACGCTTTGGTCTTACAGACACTGGAAGAGCGAATGATTCGAGGTGTTGTGCGAAGAGGGAGACTCCCAGAAGGGTGTTTAAATAGAGAGGAGGTGGTGGGGATCGTATTAATGTTACCGCCAACCACTACCTTTCCCCACACCCAATGGCATTCAATATTTGTCCTTCCCGAAGAGCTCCTGCTAGACATTTCTGAGGCTTCCTGTTTGAACTTCGTAATTTCCTTGAAATTGGCTCCTCATATTAAGATGTCATGAGGTGAAATAATTATCTAGGTGGTCTAAGAATGACCTATGTAGTCTTCGATTGAATGCTTGACAGAAACTAGAAACTTGAACTAGATATAAGGAAAGGAAAGGGCTAATCTAGAAAGAAATTGATCTTGTTTTGCTATTTCGCGTCTTCTAAGAGTTGGGGCCATGTTTTGGAAAAGCAAGGCACGATATGTTTCTTCTTTTAAGGAACTCTAAATTGAAATGGAAGTCGAGAACAATAAAAAATTACCCAAGCGGTTTTGGCTGAAATCAATTTAAGAAAGTGAACAGGAAAAGCTACTCAAAACTAGATCCCCAAGGCCATGATCCAAAATCTTCCAAGACCTGAGGAACTATTCTTCAGAAATCTGATATCTGCCAACTCAAGAAGTGTACTGCGCCTTATTTATTCGTGTTCGTTCCTTGTTATCAAACAGGCTCCAAAATTTTACTTTCAATTTCCTACTTCCATAGGCCATGTTTTCCGATCCCCGCTGGCCCACATTATTATATGAGGTTGTGGCTGCAAGCCCATTGAAGCATACTGCCTTCACCCACGTTATCGCTCTGCGCCAATTGAATGTTGTACATGCGAAGCTTCCTGATGGCCCATACTTGGCTAAAGATTTGACGTCTTGAGCTTTTTCTCTCTGTCTCATCTTCCCGTTATGTCTATGCATCTTGCAGGCCCAAAAAATTTCTGCTGGACTTAGTTCTATGCTCTCATTTTTCTTGTTTCTCAAATCAGGAAATACTCAATGTTTCCAAAGGGGTGTGCCATGCCCTTTGCATGTTTGGGTCCGACAAAGTCACTATGCAACAGGTAGAGCTAGAATGGTTCGTCAACATTTACTTGATATTTTACTATGTATAGCGCCTGTGACATGAAGTTTTAGCTCCGGCGCCATTCCGGTCTACTTCTTGCCAAATTCCGGCGCTATTCTACCATGGGTTTGCTTTCAAGCTGAACCACATGAGGTTGGTTCGAGGTCTGATCTTCATCATATTCAGTTGGACACATGACTAGGACTCAGTTACGAATCTGCACATAAATAAATACCTAATTATTCAATCAGTAGCCCGTCTGACTGAATTATTACCAGATTTTTAAAGCAAAAAGGTTTCCCAATTCGTAACTGTGGATATATGACTGCAGTTTTTTCCTTTCGTTTTGATCTTCGCTAGATATTTTTCTTTCTTCGGTGGACAGTATGACTGCGGATTTTCTTTTCGCTTGCATCTTCTGTAGAAGTTTTTCTTTCTTCGATCGGCCGTTCCCCTTTTAAGCTTCAATTCTAAATAACAGTTTTGGATTTCCTCTCCAGGGCGAATCCTTTCCAAGTTTGGATTTCTTTACCCACATATAGTCGTTCTCGACAGTTCTGATGATGCCATCACCTCGCCGCCCTCAGTGATGACGAACTGCCAACTGCAGAGTCTTAAATTCACACCAACGAATCATCTGTAATTAAAAAAAGAATTTAGTGGGAAGACCTTCTAAAGTACACTGGACACATCATACTAAAGCCTTCATCGGGCAAAGTCCGAACAAGAAACGCCGATGGCGCATCATCGTCATCCCATTAAGCTTTTATTGTGCCAAATTATTTCTTTGGATGTTCTAATTAAAATCATACACTTCCACCACCCAATCCATGCCGCGTGCGTCGCACTCTTTAAAATGGCAGAGCTACGTGTAAGTTGGTGAGTACATCGCCCACTGAGTTTTTAAATATTATTGTACATAAGTATTTTCTTAAACTTTTATTATTTATATATGTACCTTAAAGTTTATAATTTAAACTTTTAGCACGCTTTAACAAAAAAATTTCTAACTCGAAATCTTAGTCTCTATCCTCCTCTCTTCCTCATCCTTGCAACCTTGTTATTGACGGCTCTTTCTTGGCATGGAGTTTTCACCTTCCTTTCTTGCTATAATGATGCATTTCACCCAATTGTCCAGTGACTCCATAGGTTTAGGGAACTTAACAATTTATAGTTGTTTTAGAATCTGCTTAAAAAGTTTAATAGATTCTTAGAACACTTTCTAAAAGGTGTTTCACGAATCTTTTTAATCTATCGCTTTGAGTGATAAAATTTTTAATATTTTTTTATTTATATTAATACCTTTTACAAATTTATAACTAATATCCCGTAACCTTTTTCTCGACTCTGCTGCCTCCCGTTCTTTCTTCTCAGCGCTTCGGCATTTACATCCTATTATTTGTTTGATGAAAGGAGAGGGAAAGAAAAAAAATAAAAAGAAAAGTTTTTTTTGTGTGTGTTGGTGTAATAGAAAGAAAAAAAGAAAATAAAAATAAAATTAATGCAATTTCAAAAGGCATTCCTTCCCCTTTTTTTTCTTATTATTTAATTTCATTTTATGCAGCAAAGTTCTAGTACATAAAAATATGTTGGTAGCAAAATATTTACATTAATTGCACGGCCATAAATAATTTAAGTAGGTTGGAGGGCAGGGCACGTAACACGGTAGTTGTTGTGGTTTAATTTTTGCGGTGTACTTTCTGCAGGTGAAATAAAGGAGAAAGGTGCTTATCACGTGCGATTGGTACTTGGGTGCAAATGCAATCTACCCACTTTTAATGGGCGAATATTTTCTATGGTTCTCCGCCAATAGTCTTTCAATAATCTAATTGCTTTCATTTGATTAAAAAAATATATGTTCGTTTCTAACACGTGAATTCCTATTATCCTCATTTAAAATGGAAAATACATCTTATATTTATGTTATTAGATATATCTTGGAAATGTAACGGGAAGCTGTCTCATTTTCACGGTTCAATGAATTCATACTATGGTAGATCTTTCAACTTTGATGTCTTTGATTACCCAAGGAGATTTGATATGAACTTTAAAATTTTTGGATTTTTGAAATTTATGGATCTGGTATTAGGCTTTCTTCCTCTTCCTCTGAACTTGGATCGTACATTTTCGCTCAGTAAATTAGTTAATAGAGACAATAAGTATGAATCTCATGGGATGCATGGTAACAAGAAGAACACTGCACTGATGATCTATAAATTTCTCGCAAATATTGAACGCAGATTCATACATCACTGCACTGCAACTATGTCATGAATTTGCTATTAATCTTTGGGACATTCATCTAAAATGGTGTTCCTATGATCAGATGCCTCCAAGGTGTGGCTTAAGACCCGTAGTTTCTTAAACCCAAGATTATTTAATGCAGTTTCGGTTTAACTTGATAATCATATCCCCACACATGGTTTTTCCTTGAATTCTGCAGGTAACTTGAACAAAAAGTTGTAAAGCTTGCAGATGTGGTGCTTTTGTTGCTATTAAGCAAGCATGCAAAAGACGCAAGTAGCTGATGCATATACAACTTTTTTGTATCTTGAATTCAACAGTATGCATAATGCATATAAAAGTAGTGATTCAGGTGGTGGGTACTTCTCGAATTGAACATAAACTCATCCGGCCTTCTGATAAGCGTATAACCACACCTTCAACATTTACAATCAACACACGAGCCATGAAATACAAAATGCATTTAATTTCGATTGACAATTTTTTTTTGGTAGATAAATGAAGCTAAGAAAGTCTCTTGGTCTAATTATGTAAACGAAAGAGAGGGAGGGCGTTGGAAGTTCATAAGCTGATCGAGTGGTTGGCTAGATTACTAATGTCGGTTGGGTCGGTCACATTCAATTAATTAATGAATGGAGTAGGTTCGGCAGAGGCAGCTGCATGCGGACAAAGGCGTTTCCATTTGGCAAAGTTCCCTGCACACCACGGTGGACCACATGTTAAATAATTTTATGTTGGAACAAATGAATTTTCTTGTTCTATTATATTAAAAAAAGGCATTCCTGTTCTGAGGTCTTGAGTTGTGTCACTGTCAGCAATAGCAACGGTGCACCATTCAACTTGGATGCCGCACTCTATCGCAGGAACATAGCGCCCACGGGAATCGAACTAGAGACCTGCCTTAATACAGGCCCCTAGCTCGACCAGCTACACTATGTCCCTTGAGGCATTCCTGACTTCTTAGCTAAAGAAAACATGAGGCCTGTTTTAACATTATGGGCAAAATACCATTCCAAGTAGGAGCAGAGCTAGAAATTTTTCATGACGAAAGACCGAATTAAAATTTCTAAATTTTCACTAGGGCCGAAAATATTATTTTTTAAAAATCTTTATATAAAACAAGTGAAATTTTCTAAAATTTACATGTAATTGTTATTTTATTTTATTTTGAGGTGGGACCAGGGCCCATGCGAGCCCTACCTTGGTTTTGCACCTGCACTCATGAAATTAACAATCCATGACACAATAATAAGGTACGATGGCCTCCCCCTACTTTTTGAGATGTTGTACTTGACATCAATGATAGTAGCAGTGCACCTTTTAACTTAAGCACCGAGAGTACATATAGTGTCTATGCTAATCAAATTAAAAATATGTTCTTTCGCATGCTTTTAATGCAAATAACTACCCTATGTCTCTTGAAGAAGAATACCCAAAAGATAAAAAGAAAAAAATTCTGGCGGTGGTTTATTACTTTGTTTAAAGTAAGGCAAGTTCTTAATTTGTTGACAGTTTCCCTCCTTAAAAATTTCTATGCTTCCAATGGATAACTAAAAGCCTTATTTTACCTTGCCCTACCTTGCCGTTTTACCTTAACAATTATAAAAAACAGAAAGCCATCTAACAAGAAGAAAAGTTTACTCTTTAAAGCACCCAAATTTGGCACACTCAACAGAGTTAGGCGCTTTTCGAGAGTAAACAAAATTGAATAAAGTCCACATCACGCTTATGCAGTTAGAAGCTTATTTGTACAAGACGAAGGTTTAAATTCACTAACGTCGTCGTGAACTTTTCTCGCTATAACAGTCCATTGAGCTTCATAAATGACCAAATGACATCATGGTGAGTAATATATATATATATATATATATATATATATATATATATATATATATATATATATATATATATATATATATATATATATATATATATATATATATATAGCAATCAACTTTTTGGTATTATCTAATTTTTTAGGTGAGCGCGAGGTATTAATCCCATCGCCTGAAAACCAGAGTCCTGAGTTGCGTCGGTGTCAGCGATAACAACGGTGCACCCTTCAACTTGGATGCCGCGCCCTACCACCTTAAGACACAAGAACATAATGCTCACGAGAATCAAACTAAAGACCTGCTTTAATACCGACCAGTTACGTTATACCCCTTGAAGCTTTTAACATTCAAAAACCCATATTTGCATATCCAAACAACATTGCCAGAGACATTATTCTGATCACTGTAAATAGACCATGTTGAATGGTATCTAGGTTTATGAAAAACCCAGTTGTCAGAAAACCAAGTTTTCAGCAAGTTGTGAGGACCCGATGGATGTTTATCAGCTTAAGTCGAACACTGCGGGGAGTACCCCTGAGACGTCTGGGACTGGGGGTTGCTCATAGAAGAAGCTTATTTTGCAGGTAAAGCTGGGATGGTCGACATCCTATGAGACATGGCACCGACGGTTGGTTCAATCGAATAATATAGTAATTATTCCGCATTTATTCATTCCGCCAGCTGCTTTAACAAGAGTGATGCTTTGTATGAGAATTGTGCTGTAAAGGCACACAAGTTATGTCACATGGGTTGATAGTTTCAAAAATTATGGGTATGAGAGTAGGACAATTTGTATATTCTAAAAAATGAAAAAAAAAGCATTAATAGTCTTCATATAAGAGACAAAACATTGTTTTATCATAAAAACACTATTATTATCATAATGACGACGAGTGCCAACTCGTCCTCATCTTCTTCTACATTAGAAGATGTTGATGGAATAAAAGGTTTTTTACATCTTGAATTGACACTTCAAGTTCATTTTCTTCTTTTAAGTAAAAGTCCTCAACATTCACGTTCAATTTTTAGGTTTGCACCTAAGCTTGGCTGATCAGCACTCTAAGCAACAGTTTGTTTGATGAAGATTGAAGATAAATAGCAGGCGAGACGATAGATACTCAGATAGGCAGCCAAAATAGCCAGCAACAGATAAATATTAAACACTTAAAATCAAACAAAAAATGGAAACATGGATGGTTTTACCATTCAATCTTCAAACAAAAACATTCCCAAATCAAGAACATGAAACCCTAAAAAGGAAGAAAAAAACACTTACCTGCCCGCGTCGAACACCACCGGACGTCACTGCCAGCTGCAGTACACAAGGGTTGAAAAAAACACAGGAAAGTGGACCTCTACTGCAGAGCATGACTTTTGTTTTGTGAGTAAAAAAGAATGATTTCTATGGTTTGAAGACCCATACCTGATTCAACCCGTAGCCAATAGCTTAGCCTTCCGCATACAAGTTGCCCTTTAAATATATTGTTAACAAGACGTCAAGACCTTTAAACTAGCCGATGGAGGCGTTTGGGGGCCTGGGGCTCTTCTCCTCATGCATCGTGAGAAGCTTATCTTTATTATTTTCTTCTAGTTTGATGTTTATCTCAGTTGATTTGACAGAGCAGGTTCTTAGTTAGTTTCTTTACGTCCAAACTGCAAGCGTGGATGGAATTGGAGCTTCAACACATCTATGGTTCCCAATCTCCACTGAGAATCATGTTATTAAAGAAGGAACTAAATTTTACTAAGGAGGCATAAAACATGGTAATCTATCATGAGCAAGTGAAGATTCTCCAAAAAACTGTTACCTACCGCAGGAAATCCCGTGGCTGCTTTGACTACTCTCAATGGCCTTTCCCAACGATTATGAAAGTTTTGCCACCTCAATCACCACCAGTTCGACACTCTCACTTTTACCAGTCTTTCCGATCTCCTTTTGAATCTGGTGAAAGGAGTGCGAATGTAAAAGCCAAAAACCACTGGTTGGTGGTTGCAAGTGAGAATGCTCAAGTGGTACTTGTGGGATTCATGGGTCGTGGATGAGGAGAATTTAGAGGTGGTCGATGCTGCCCATTTCAGCAAAATCAAGCAAGACTGAATCAGAACTCCAGAGACTCTAGTAAGAATGACAAAAAAAAAAAAAACTAGTTATTGTATGTCGATGCAAAAGCTACATTGCAAGAAAATTGCTAGGATGTAACTGTCATGTCAAATGTAATGTTACAGCAATGTTAAATCAAGAGTGCAAGTTTTTACTTATATCAGGCGCACTTTAACTTCCTTCCAATATTCAGCTGACATCTAATCATTACTTAAAATTCATTTTAAGCTTAAAAATTAAAGCCTGGTTTTTGACTTGTCATCCAAATATACAAACCTAGTTAAAAAACCTTTGGTTTTCACAAATCCAATTTTTTGTGAGGGTGCAATCCAAACACACCCATAGCCTTTTAGCCTTTTTGTGGACATGTAGACTCCTCGAGGTAGAGAATCCACCTTGACATAAGGCTAAACGCTTGACAGATGACTTTTCAAAGGGATGGCATTCCAATAGTATCGGGTGGACGCGGCTAGAGCCCATCGAAAAATTTCGAACGCTCAATTCAAATGTAGCTTGTTCAGTCTCACTTTCTTTTTCACAGAAAAATTTCAAACGCTCAGTTCAAATGGAGCTTGCTTAGTTTTACACTCTTTTATAGAGGCCGAAGCCCTTCCCCACTTCTCCAAGATCAAACCCATTCCCAAACAACCAGGCTGAACACTTTCTTCTTTGAAGAGACTAAACCCACAAGAATATAACTGAGGACCCTGTTGATGTATGGAACTTGATCTATACTGGATACTCATATGCAATACCGTGGATCCAATTGCGGGTTTCGTTTGCGTTAGCCCCGATGAGATTTTTCTTTTGTAAGGGCACTTATGTCATTTTGTTTTTATAAATGCAGGTTTCGCCCTAATCCTTATGTTGAGAGTAGGGCCGCAGTTTTCATTTTGTCTTCTTCTTGAAGAGTGTTTGTGTTCATCTGTGAACGAGAGACAAGAGTTTTGTGTTGTTCCTAATAAACCCAACTTTCACCAGTCACCCTACTAATCCGACCATTGTAAAAGAGCTGGTTCAAAGAGCTTGAACCACTTGGGCTATCGGCAAGTCATGCTCTCATGAAGCCTTGACTGCAATTGGTGATAATCTACAAGAAACCCGTCCGTAAATTATCATCAAAAGATTATGTAACCAGGATGTGTAACTAGCTATATCACAAGATGATAGATTTCTCGCGTCAAAAGATGCATTAAGAAAAGGAAGACAAGAAAAGAAGAGGAGTTTATAGCCTCGTTATAATTAACAAAAGCTAATAAAGCTGCACAACTCAATTATAAACCGATTGTGTAACCAGGAAGGATAAGGAGAGAAAAAAAAGGTCCCGCCCTACATTCTGTGGATTACAGCACAATTTTCTGAATGCACTTCTCCAAGTTGTACAAAATAACTGTTAGAAGACGCCTAATTTTTAATGGTTGTAGCAAAACAAACTCAATTTATTTCTAGATTGGCCCTTTCCGCTCGTATTCACTCAAAGACTTCTTAGATAATTCTTAGACTACCTAGATAATTCTTTCAGTTCATCACATCTTAATACGAGGAGCCAATTTCAAGGAAGCCGAAGTTCAAACAGGAAGGTTCATTGCCATTGGGTGTGGGGAAAGGTAGTAGTTGGCAGCAACATTAATGCCATTCCCACCACCCCTCTCTATTTAAACGTCATTCTGGGAGTCTTCCTCTTCGCACCACACTTCGAATCACTCACTCTTCCAGTGTCTGAAAAACCAAAGCGTGTAGGGTGTTGCTCGGATTCCGCCATGGCCAGCCTCTCTGCTCGTACCTTCATCTGCATAACCATAGCTTGCATGGTGCTCTTCGCTCCTGCCAGCAAGGCCCTTCAATGCCCTGACGTGATCAAGTCCCTTTTGCCATGCGCCGGCTACCTTACTGGCAACGGCGCAGGTCCCGTGCCGAGTTCATGCTGTGCTGGTGTGAAGGTTCTCAATCAAGCTGTGAGTGCCCCTGCTGATAGGAGAAACGCCTGTGCCTGTATCAAAAGCTACGCGTCCGGAGTCGCTAAACTCAACTTCCAAAAGGTGGCCTCGCTGCCTGGCTCCTGCGGCGTGCCCCTCCACTTTGTTCCTAGCGTTACCACCGACTGCAGCAAGTGAGTGATCCTACCAATGGCTCCGTTATTTACTGCTGTAACGTTGTGAATCCTGCGTTCTGTGATATGGGTATTGGCTAGTTCGACGACTCATGGATTTGTTTGTGCTTTGGATTTGTTGGACAGGGTTGCTTAAGCAATGGGAGGCGATATCCATCACGGCGCCATAGCGTGTGATGAAGATGACGGTGGATGGTAATGATATGTAGGAGGAATAAGATGTGGAGACGGGTCACGTTCGTGCACTCTGGCTGAGTTGCCGTTTTGTTATGGCCGTCCTTCTGTAGTCGTTTGATATGCTGTCATAGAGAGGGAGTAGTTTGTTGCTGCTCCCTCATATCTATCGTGCTAATTCCATTACGAGTTTCCATACTCTCTCTCTCTCTCTCTCTCGTTCGACAGTTTTAAAGAATAAGGAAAATAATTTGGAATTCAGACACACGTTAGGCTACATATGGATGGAAAAACGGGGTGAAAGAAAAGAAAAGATAGAAAAGAGGATGAAGTATTATAAGGAAAGGTGGGAAAATACACTTTGCTTTTAATATACTTTCTTCAAGTCGTTCGAAGAAAGATGTTCAAGAAGGGTGCTCTGTTCTGGTGAAATCCAAAGACCACCAAACTTTCCCGACTTCAGGCTTCTCCAACTTTCAGATACTGGGGAACGAGAGAACGACAGAGAAACTTCTCCAACTTTCAGATACTTTGGCCCCAGCAACATTTCTTTATGACACGTTTAAAACTAGAAACATTAGAAATCTTTCTGAGATATGTTTGCTGCAATGAGATTTCGGATGGATAAAAACAGTGCGATCGAAACTAAGAGGTTCAGAAGAAAGTCGCAAATTTGATCTCGGGCATTTTAAATTACAGAAAGTTGCGTAATTGGTTGCAGAGCCCGTTGTCAGCCCACTGTGACACTAGAAAAGAGGCCGTGAAGAAGAGCCCACTACAAAATTCAGAAGCATGTTTCAGCCATTTTTACGAACGCAGGCGGTTTTCTGCTCGGAAAAAGATTTTCTTCTTTTTTCGTTTCTGCCCGTACAAAGGTTTCCTTTTTAAAGCGGTGGATATTTTGGTGATTTCGAGAACCTTATTCGCTAAAATTAGACTCTCTCCCGCACTCATTGTTCTTCGTCCTCCCTACCTTTTGTTACTGTAGTTAGAGATGAGAGCACACTTGCCTAAATCTGCTGCAAATGATTAACCGGTAAAATACGGTTGCATGCTCACTTAATGTCACTCAATCATTGTCATCTGGCTCGAATTATCATTCATTTCTCCTGTAATTTTATGTGTCAAAGGTCTTTAAACTCATCCACAAGAACATTTCCGTAGAAATAACCAAACGAATATGCAAGGACAACATAGATCGATACCCAAATCTGTAATTTAACATATACATAAGGGTGGACATCGGGACCGAGTCGAGCCTACACATGGTCCCATTCGAACCCCAGCAGGCGGCCCGGCTCGGGGCCCAGTCCTAGTATATAGGGACCCAGATAAATTTTATGGAGATTCTTCCTTGTTTTCTCCACCCTTTTGAGAGAGAGAGAAAGCTCTTTGTTTATATATATATATATATATATATATATATATATATATATATATATATATATATATATATATATATATATATATATATATATATATATATATATATATATATATATAGGGTGGAGAAAACAAGGAAGAACTGTGTGTGTGGGGTCTTAGGTAAGGAACAAAATCAAGACCTCCTAGTTATTGTTAAAAAATATTTTAAACAAAAAAATGAAGATTCTAGTATCTTTATAGATACTAATTTAACATAAAACATGTTTTAGCTCGTGTAGTCTTATGAAAAGTACTGAATTTTCTAGTATTAAAAGATTGATGTCATAAGAGTCATTTATTTATTTTTTGTTTACTTCAAAAACATTATTAAACTAAAAAAATAATTAACTTAGCATAAGGATTTGATGCAAGAGCATAGCATGAAAAAAAAATTCAGTCGCAATTTGAGTTTATATGTTAGTTTATTTTTTAGTCTAATTATGATTTTTTTTTTAGTTTTATTTATTGTTGTACTAATCCATGGGTCCGTTTTTACTCTATTTAAGGGCGTTTAATCCTCATTTGTACTATGCTTTTTAGTGAATTGAAACCCTAATGGCTATTTTGCTTTCTCTTTTCCAATTTTTGTTCCCTTTTGCTTCTCTTTCGTTTAACCCTAGATTAGTTTGGTGTTTGATCGTGAATTAGAGGAGACGATCCTCTTTTCCACTGCATCAGTTTCTCATCAAAATATTCTTAAGATCAAGCATATCTATATGTTAGGTTTGTAGAAAAAAGTACGTTAACAATCAATTTTTGAGGCGATTGGTTTCTATTGTCCGGGATCTAGAAAACATATCTCTATATACACAAGAAAATTGGTAGCGACCATGCTTTCATTTATCAAACTTGATGAGATTGTCGATTCTTAAAAAAAAAAAAAAAAAATCAGATGATAAAGTTTAAGTTGCAAGGATAGAAGTCAATCTATCTTTTAAGAAGTTCAAAGTGCTCTTAAAAAAGGAGAAAAAGGGAGAGAAAAAAAGCAAAAAATGAGTTTCTTGAATACAATTTCAGGAGGTATTTGAAAAAAAATTTGGCTTTTATATGTATTGATAAATTGATGGATGAGATTTTACTTTCCTTATTTAGGTTTAGTAAATAACAGCTTGCGGATTAAACTATGGGACATGCTATTAGTTAAATGATATGAGTTAATCGATACCAAAATTTGGTTCATCTATAAAACTTGAAGATATTCAAATCACCAATATCTTTTCCCACGAAATGATTGCCTTGTGAGCTCGCTTCTCGGTGCCTGGTGAACTCGCTTCTTCTTGATCATCAAATGGAATTGTTTACAGGAATTGACTCAGTCAAGCATTCACAAACTTAGACCAGTCAATTTAATTTGGCAACATGCTCCCAACCTTAATGAATGAGGTTGAAGATGTAACATCCCGACCCACTTTTGTGTTCGGGCTACTGATTCAATGGATTCCAACCTACCCCATATTGATTTCGGCTCCAATTCAAAAAAGAGTAGGAACTAGGACAACCATCTACAATGCCATTTATAAGTTCTCGAAGATTTTTCACAATCTTTAATATGAAACTGAACTTTTCGGGTGTTACAGAAGAAGAAGTGGGTAAGTGAATACGTAACTCCATCCTACCTAACTTTAATAGGATTATGTTCTGCAGGTTGTACAACTAAATAGTTAATAAATATGTACAAGACAGTGGTCGAAGGAGAAATTTTTAGCTAAAGGACATTTGCAGCCGTTTGATTGATTAGAACCTTAAAGTGAGAAATAAGATTTTAGAAATAACCTGCCATGTAAAAAAAAATGAGAAAGATCTTTCCCATTCTCGTTTTGCAGTGTGTGTCATGACTTAGTTTGATGGCATTTAGAAGACATGCCAAATTGCAGCCGACGAGAGAGTCGTTGTAAATGACAGCAGGGGATATTTTCTTCTTATAATCTGAAAATTAGAACAAAAAATGGTGAATTAATGATCTTTAGCAAAAAAAAAAAAGCAAGTGAATCGAATTTAATAGATTATGAAAGAAGGGTTGTCAAAAGTAAGGCATATGGAACTATTGTCGTTGAATATGTAGTTGCTTTCTTTTCTAGTCTAGTGGCTTTCTTCATTAATGATTGTGATTTGGCAAAAGATAAGAACTTTCTTCCCCTTTTAAAAGACAAAACCATTGATCAGACTGATGAAGGAACATAGTAACCTGTATAGTAACTGAAGACAATTAAGAGAAAACATGCCATTATACTGAACAAAGTAAGCTTCATCCCAAGCGTTTGAAAAGGCACACCCTAAAAAGACCATTCAACAGCAACAGCAAGCCATTCAAGTGAATTGACTATACATACCCAAAAAGATGCAGACTCGTGATACCCAGAAACAGAAAAACAGAAATCCAATCAATCCCAAAAAGATGTGGAAAAGCAGTGATTCAAGAGGCCCCAATAAATCACGGCGGCTCTGAAGTTTTCAGTAAGAAGAATCATCGCAGGCCGATGAGAGATAGAGATACAAAGAGAGAGAGAGAGAGAGATGAGACCTGCAGTCGGTCCCAAATCCAGCGAACAACAGCAAGAGGCAGAATAATGGCGTCGCTGAGCTCGTCTGTTCCACCACTACTTCACCTTGCAGGAGGAAGAGAAGGGAGCTGCGAAGGGGAAGGGCGCAGCAGCAGAGCAAACAGAGAGAACCCCTAACGGGCAGTTTTTTCGTCTCGAAAACTTCTTTCCACCATTGGGGGTGGGACAAAATTTCTGAAAAAAATCATTCCTGAAAAGAGACCAACATGCAATTTTTCGTCCTTAATTTGATGGGGAGGAAATTTTTTTAAAAATTTGAATATTGTTCCCTTCGGCTATACAAGAGAGAGAGAGCCAACAAAATCGGAGAGATGTGTGGATGGATTGAGAACAAGTGTTGCATCAAACGCGGTCATATCTAAGAAAAGATCTCCATTCAAAATTTAGAGGGCCTTCTTGCTGGGAAAGGAAAACTGTGTGGGTCTAGTTCTCTTCTAGTTGATGCAGACTTGAATGCCCAAGCATCTTCTCTACTTGGAATGGTGGACCAGTGAACATTCATACTCTCTCCAAGTGTTGAGACTTGAGAGGATCTTGTATCCTCGCCGTCTCCTTTCTCCCCTCCTGTCATTTCCATTTTCTTTATTCTAGATAGTGGCGCTCACTAGATTAAATCCATCATAAATGCGTATGACCAACTGGACGGTGATGATCATAAATCTCCTTTTCAGAAAACGACCGAGCAGATGATCTGTTCAATGGATCAGAAAAAAGTGGAGGGCTCGCTTTTTAATTCCATTTCAAACCCAAGCTTATTGTTATTTTTTTAAATTTTATTTTGGTCCTTGCATTCTAATAGTGGCACTGCAGTTTTCGTGCTTGGAAACTTGGAAAGTACGGATCTGGATAGAAGAGACTGGATTCAGTTAGAAAGAGGAAGCGGGTATTTTAATTGACAATTGACATCAACCAGCTAGCATTCATTGGGCCTATTTTGATGTTGATCCAAATATAAATTTGATAGAAACCAAACATTTCATCCGTACCCAAATCTACGTATGGAAGATCAGGTCCCCTTTAATGAGCTAACAAAGAAAGATCTGATTAGGGATCTTGTTTTTCATTTTAAAGAATAGAATGCAAGATTGAGATCGGTGGCTCAATTGTATGGCACGAAACTCAAAAGGCACGAAATGGACGGTGAAGATTCAAGAAACTCTTTCACAATGTGATTTAGAGGGATTATGGTGGTATTTGGCAGCAATCTAATTTCCTATGAAAGTTGCTCCTTCTATGAATATAGAATTTACATGGGTGGTTGGGAAGTTGCTTTCTCTGAGGGACAGGGGATGATCTCAGTCGGGTACGGCGCTGATCTTTTCCATTGGAATACAGACGGTGATAAAGTCGCCGTTTTCATAGGAAACACATCATTCTCCGGTGAACGGTGAAACGGTTGGATGGGCGTTGTAAATAACGTCGAATGCTTTTCTGAGAAAACGGTCAAATGTTCTGCGGCATTCTTGCTATATCGTGCCCTTCTGGCTGGGCTTCTCCCTTCCCATAATTTTCGAGGGAGATCTCACTGCGCACAAATGGCAGCATGCTGTCGTCGCCTTCAAGTTCAGGCATGGCCCTCGGTTTAACTGCTTTCTCGATCCTTTGGTAAATATAAACGGTTTCACCGAATCCTTCGATTGAGAAGGATGAAAGGGCCTATTCTCTGCACTTATGCTGTATATTTCTCTGTCATGCAAATTTATTATCAATTCCTCGAATTAAATAGGGAGACAAGGAGAGAAAGAGCAATTGTTTTTGTTATTAGGTTTCACATTCATGAATCCATGTTCTTAGCGTTTTAATTTTTGAAAATCTGATGGCAGCCGCATGGACGTGATTATATGGATCAAAACTTACAAATCCATGTCAGTTCAGATCAAATTGTTGTGGAGGACCAGATTTTTATAGCTTATATGAATAAACTGATCGTCTAAGAAAGGATCTCCAATTTCTGAGCCATGTGGACTCCGATCCCGTTAGTATTTTGAGAAAAGAAAGCTTCAAAGTTTGATATCTAAAGCCAAATTGCGTAAAGTTCATACTGTTGATTGCTCTGTATTTGAGAAATGGAGAGTAGAAGAACGATCCTTCAAGGGACCAACATGCGTCCTTTCTCTATCAACCCATCGCAGCATCTCCGTCTATTTAAAGGCCCATGTGCGACCTGAATCTTATGAGCGCAGACGGATCAAAGAGAGAGAGAGAGAGAAAGATGGCTGGCTCCTCCTTCAGATCCCTTGTTTGGTGGATCGTCGCCTGCTTGTTGGTATCTCTGCTGTCGCCGACGACGGCTGAGCTCACCTGTGACGCGGTGGTGCCGTATGTGGCACCTTGTCTGCCCTTTACTTTGAACGGAGGCACCGTCTCCGATGCATGCTGTGCCGGAATCAGGGGACTGAACGCACTAGCCAAGCTCAGGGCAGACAGAGTCGTGGCCTGCCAGTGCATAAAGAACGCTGCTTCAGCATTCCCTGCAATCAACATGGGCCGTCTTAACATGCTGCCCAGGTACTGTGGAGTGAAGCTCCCGGTCTCAAACATCTCCCCAAATATTGACTGCAGCAGGTTTGTTCAACTACGTGCCCTCAAATTAAACCGTGCATGTTTATAGTGCATGTTCTGTATGATATTCATGTATACAATTTTAATTTATGTGCTCGAACCAAACTGAGCCTGCTCGACTCAGTGTTGGCTTGGGATGTGTTCTTGAGCTCATCTCGAGCTTATTTTCTCTTACACAAACGAGTCCAGGTTGATGATTGGCCCAAGGTCATTTGGGTATATACTTATATTGGACTTCCAAGTAGTGAGCTGGAGAAAAGAGTTACAAGTGAGCAAGATCACTTGAGCCTGTTTAATATAGGAATGAAACATTCTCTCTCTCTGATTTATTTTTTTCTGATTTACTTCTACAGGGTGCCTTAAGTACTGGTCTGTTGATGATCCGCACCATTCTTATATGGGCAATAACAGGCTTATGATTGGCATGCATTTCCGCATGTAGTTGTCGACATGCTGTTGTGAAGTTTTAGCAGGTTGTTTTAATGCTTTCCACTGTTGTGTTTGTCATTTTTCAATAAGGGAATGTTCCCATTTAGGCGAGTCCGTTTCCTTTAATTCCGATTGTATGCCCCTGTTCTGAACCTGTCAGTGAATCAATAAGAGTATGTTCTGTCTCCAATAATTTTCAATTTGTGGTTTCTAGAGCGAGTCAATGATGCCACGGACAGCAAAATTGTGTCCTCGGGCCTCTGCAGTACCGAACGAAGCAGACCAGTTTTTTGCGCAAAAGAGAATGAAGAATTTATGGAATTATGTAAACAATGATTGTTGGTCCAACCCAAATCTAAAACTATGCATGTGCTGACAGCTAAAAAGGTGGCTTTGTGGAACAAAAGAACAAAGCCACATAGTTGGCAAGATTAGTTAGTGCATGAGGATAAGAATTTGGTATTTGTGAAACAATGGAACCGTTGAGCTGGAAATCAAGGTGGTTGGTTGCGATGGCAGGATCTGATCTCACACATGAATTCTGTTCGTTTAACAAAGATAGAATCGAGTTCAGTCGCATGATTAGAACTCATTTCCTTGTAAAAAAAACCTTCTGCTTCATACAAGTCGCACAAGAACAGCAAAGAAGTAAACGAGCAATTTCGAATCAATAGTTCCAGAGCTTTATTGATGCCAACACATGTAGCAATCACATAAAGATGCAACCAATACAACTGTCTTACATTAGAAAAGAGACCAATTAAACCAACTTTCTTTTCCACTAAAGAGGAACTCGCAGAGGACCAAGTCAATTAGTGGGGACATGTATCCAATGAGACACATGACCAGTGACTACCACAACGGTACAATAAAAAAGCTTAGGTAGCAGGATGACAGACTTGATCTTAGTTATTATACTATCCTCTCATCATTGGATGAGAGTGCTACCCACAAGAACAAAATATATATGAAAAAAAAGCATAAGACACATAGGTATATAATATATACCTGTTACAAATTTCGGCTACGTGGGTGCAAGGATGCAGCCTCAGTAGCCTAAATCCTGCAGTTCTTTCCCCTTTCTAAATAGAGGATTTAATGCAAAAGTCAGGTTAATTGCAATCTTTCGATCTAGACTTCATGAAACGACTCTTAGTAGTCTTGCCTACAGCTACAAGTTAGAGTTTTCTTCTCCATGCGGAACACAATCATCTGCTTCAGGAAGCTGCAGGGCCAACCGCTGCTATAGCCTTCTGAAAACTGGTCAGAAAATCGACTACCCTCTTAAAGGTCGGCTGCCCATGGGAGCAGTAGGTTGTGAATTTGACCTAGTCTCAAAACTGACCACCCTCAAAGGTCTGGCCAAACTGCCAATTTGCAGGCGCCACATTGTAGCTGGTGACCGTCTTGCCGTCGCTGGTGGTGACCCGGAAGGAGAGGGACTGGCCATTGAGGTAGGAGTTGCTCTGCCAGTTCTGGCCCCAATTCCTGGACATGGTCTGCCATCCCGTTCTGGACCCCTTTATGGAGACGGCATGGACGTCCCCTGCACCAGCAACGTTTGTGATGAGCACCAGGTTGAAGTAGGAGTGGCCATTGATGGTGAACCTTATTCCTCCCTTCTTTACGCATGGCACCCTGCAAAGAATATCATCATCAGTTCGATACCAAAGAGAAAATAGCAACATAGACTAGCTTTTTTTGAGCTAAGTTTAGTTTAGAAGTACAACGAAAGCTTGATTTGGAAGGTAACTTCTCTGATGCGATGACCGCACCGTGAAACATATAAACATTTGTTTTTTCTCATGACATTTTGTTGGGAAAAGCAAAAGCGGATGACTTTTATTGCTCAAAAATGGCAATTAGGAACGTTCGGTACTAGAACGGCAGTAATTTGAAGATATTAGCCGTCTTCATTAGGAATGAGCTCATCGTCCTGTAAAATCATGATAAACTATCACAAGATCGGCAACATGCGAGAACTAATTTCTCACCTTCTGAATGCTACTGGGACAATCCCTGCCCTGTACTGAGCAATTTGCAGGAAAGCAGGCTCTGCCATGTCGAAGTGCTGGAGGGGAGGGTTGCACCAGCCACCGTTGTTATTAGCCAAGGCGTAGTTCGGGGGGCAGAAGTTCGTCGCCGTGATCGTGATCGTGCCGGGAAGGCACCACCTGGGGTCATCGTTGCACTTCATCTCATAACAGGAACCACAGCTCAAACCATCATTGAAAAGAGCAGTGCTGAGTGCAGCAGTGTGTGTGCCATAGCCCTGGCTGTACAGGTTGCCATAGCCACAAGCTCCCCCTGTTACGTCAAACAATGAACCATTAGCACCAACGTAAAACAAATGCAACATTACCACAGATAGCCGATGAAAATTTCCAATTTATTTGAATTTCAGGAGGGTCAATAAAAGCCAATTTCCAATGCAAACTACTTACCCATAGTTCCAGATGCATCACCGCCTCCGTAAAAGGTGGCATGGCCACTCTGCCACCCATAGTCTCCATAGGAGCCAGTTAGACGAGAGGTAAACAAGAGAAAGAATAGGAACAAGGAACCTGGTCTAAGTAGGGTGAAGTAATTAAGAGCGGCCATTGCAACTACTTCTTGAGCAATGAACAGAGATCAGTTGACCTTCACAAGGAGAGGAAAGGAGAAGGGCGATGAGTCTGCATGTGTTAGACGAGGAAGAGGGGCTCTCTATTTATACTTGCAGGAAAATAAAGGTTAGCTGATGGGATGATGATGATTTTGGGTTGGTCTTGGTGTATAAAAGAGACAAGTGGGACGCAAATTGTTTCAGGCCAGGCGGGTGTCCCGATTTTAGAGTCACATTTTACAGTAAGCAAGCAACTGAAGTGCACATGGAAATGTTGGGTAGAGAGAATACACAAAGCTAACCTCATGGGACCTACTGCACATGCTTACCTTTTAGGTACAAGAAACTCTTGGCCTATAGTGGCCCATATCCATATGGAAATATTGGCAAACATCAAGGAAAATGCTCTTAAATGGGGCCATTGATCAAAGAGCATGTTCCTTTTCCCAATAACCATTCTCTTCTTATATTTATATGCTATTGTCAAAAACAACTCTTTTCTTTTCTTGCTTTCCATATTCATTCGCCTCTTTTGGGCACCAGGAAACATCTGTCTTTCCATATTCCATCCACTACCATCCAATGAACTTCATGTCTAATTTAAGTTGATCAAGGAGCAGAAGAAAAAGGTTTGGCACATGCAGACACACACGGATTTTTATCCAAAACTATCACTCCCGCAAGGATAACTTAGTTATTCATGAAAATATTTTCACAAGAATGGTGCTCATGACAATCGAGGCCCCCTGACAGCCAAGGCCAGTCCTACTACAACCACCCCTTGGAGTCCATGTTTAAATTAACCTATTACCTGAACTAAGAAGTGTCCTCCTGTAGTTTTAACTTTTAACTACTGGTATATCTGAACAACGGTTCTTCATGATTAACGAAAAGGAAAGCATTGCTTCTGAAAATTAACAATATGGAGAATGGATTTGGAATTAGAATAAATAATGAGAGACTGCTGCTGAAGAACTCTTTTTCAAAATGCAATGCAACTGTCTGCAACTATAATGTCCATTACAGGATAAGGATAGTCACTTCATATCCTTTTCTTGTTCATGGCCACATGACATGTTTGAAGACCATATGCAGAAACCTGGAATGGAACACTATCCAACACTTAACCTCATCTTCAAGTGGCAGCTAATTTACATGTTAGGTCTAGCACCCATGAATCATTAAGAGCAACTTGGTGCAACTGTGACCCGAAGGGCTAAAGTCCTAAGCCGTTCCATCTCTTGGCATAGCCTGGTGGGAATCTGCTTAATCAAGCAATTATTTTGCTGCTTTAGTAAGGTGGAACCTACCATCCTGCTAGTTGAGGAGCTGGACACCATTCACTTTGGCTATACAAACTGTGGGAGTGTAAACAAAACACTTGGAAAATCTTGATCTTGTCATGTGATGATTGCACTTAAGATTCCTTCTGCTTGTACTTGCAATTCTCTTGCTTTTTCTACTGAAAATAACGTACTGTCTTTAATTTCTTGTTAAATGATGCATTTACGTTTTAACAACAAACATTAATTCGAGGTCAACTGTTGGATCTGCTGTGCCTGTGATTGAGGATGAGAGTGCCGTCCCCAGTTCAAATATCGGTGGGGAATGGGGATGCAGTTGAAACAGGGGATATAGAAATCAAGTTTTCCATTTTTCCCCTGAAAACAAGCTAGGATATAGGAATCCATTTTCCCTCATATTTCCGCTCTTATATTTGTTTTCATTTGACTTCTTAAATGCAAAATGTAAAGGAAAATAGGAAAATAGCAGTTCTAGGTGACATATTTTTCTACAGAGGTGCCTAATTAATGTCCAATCATAAGAGCTTGTGGCTTGCATCAGAAAATTGTGAAATGCAGTATACTGAGATTAGAGGTAAATGGTTGACCAAGATTTGCTCAAAAAGGAAGGGAAAGAAAGAAAAGACAATGAACTAAGATGATGAAGAAGCAAAATTACAAAGAAGGCAGACGATTGATGAATTGCTTGCCTTTCTGGTTCTGAATATGATTCGAACCAGGGGTCTGCCCCCTTGGAATTTTGAAAGAGGAGAACTAGAATAAGAAAGTATTCCTTTCAAACTTTTGATGATTGAAGGAAGCGAAACAAATGACGACTTTAGGAAGCAATAGGTGTAGAACATTCACAAATCAAATACAAGCAAGCAAAAGAAATTTTTAAGACGACATGGGAATCAGATTCATGTCTGGAAATCAGAGTTCTTATAGCTTCCTGCTATGTGATTCCTGTAGTAATAATGCAGTGTTGGCATAAAATATAAAGACTGTCGGACTGGGAAATCTTGTTTTCTTGCAGGTAGACAGTCTAATAGTTGAGGCAATAAACGGGACTATTTCTTCACATTTTACAGTGACACCTGAAGGAAAAATCAACGGGATATCTCATTACACTGCACTGAGGTGAACAAATAACAGTCTGAAGAAAGCTTAACAGAAAAACATAAGCTTAAGGAAGAGTTATTAGAGAGAGACTCCCATTTGGCTTTTGGGATTCTGAAGTAACTCGACTGAGTTATATCTCCAATGTATTTAAATAATTCAAATCAAACCATCTACATCAATATAGATGACTCATGGTTTCATGAGCATCACTTGTCTACACAATCTGAAATTTGAGCATCGAGGATAGGAATATTAACTACGGAATTTTAGGGCCTTCGACAAGCAACTCTCTCTAGTCGGGTGAGGTTTTCCATGCAACAAACAGAAAGAGAAAAAATTACATCCCTGTTTGCCGATTCACAAAATCACCTAGGATGCAGGTGAGTCAGGTTCCAGCATGGCCATTTAGTCATTTTGAACTATTCAGGATCCAATATGGATCTGACACTACCGTATTAAACAATCTGGAACCCAGCTCGGTTGCACCCTTTGGCCAGATAAACCTGTTTTTACTCTGATATGTGATTACTTAGCCTGCTCTTCCTTCAATTTTGGTACATCTAACAGCATTTCTTAGGCTATTTGCTTATCTATGTTGCAACTTTGGGGTTTTTTCTTCTTCTCCCAAATGTCGTTCAATTGGAATCGTAAAGTAAACAATTACAGAAAAGATTAGGTTGCAGGAGCACCTAAACGTAATGCCAAAACGTCCATGTCCTTTTGCCATTATTGTTCGCCTTTTCGACAAAATGATGAAGCCGAACCTTCCAAGGGACGATGCTCAGCACTGCCTTTCATGAGGAATAGAATCTTCCATGGCTCACATAATCATATTACAGAAGCAAACAAGGATACATGCACGACTAGTGCTTCTATATGAAACAGGGATCAGTTGAACAACTCTTAGTTATATAATTTCCCAAATGCTATTTGCCTGTTTGCACTTTAAGTGCCAATAATGCTACCCCATAAAAAGAATCATAAAACACATATACACATTCTAAGTTTTATAAGCATGGCCTCGCGGGCGCTAAGAGCCACCTCTGCGCTAATGGCCATGGCGTTACAGTCATTCCCCTTACCAAAAAGAAAAGTGAATTTTCTGCCTTCTTTTTCAATCTCTAGAACTGACCACCCTCATAGGTCTGGCCAAATTGCCAACCAGCAGGCGCGACATTGTAGCTGGTGACGGTCTTGCCGTCGCTGGTGGTGACCTGGAAGGAGAGGGACTGGCCGTTGAGGTAGGAGTTGCTCTGCCAGTTCTGGCCCCAATTCCTGGACATGGGCTGCCACCCTGTTCTCGACCCCTTTATGGACACGGCATGGACGTCCCCGGCACCGCCGACGTTGGTGATGAGCACCAGGTTGAAGTAGGAGTGGCCATTGACGGTGAACCTCATTCCTCCTTTCTTCATGCATGGAACCCTGTTGATCAGAACAACACCACTAAGAAAACTTGTCCTTCTTTCAGACAAATCTGGTCATGTAACAGACGAGGAGTGCCTTCTTACCTTCTGAATGCCACCGGCACAATTCCGGCTCTGTACTCGGCGATCTGCAGGAAAGCAGGCTCCGCCAAGTCGAAGTGCTGCAGGGGAGGGTTGCACCACCCCCCATTGTTATTAGACAAGGCGAAGTTGGGTGGGCAGAAGTTGGTGGCAGTGACCGTGATGCTGCCCGGCCGGCACCACCTGGGGTCGTCGTTGCACCTCATCTCATAGCATGACCCACAGCTAAGGCCATCATTAAAGAGAGCAGTGCTGAGTGCAGCAGTCAGCGTGCCGTAGCCCTGGCTGTACAGGTTGCCATATCCGCAAGCTCCCCCTGTTTCACAATTCCACATCTAAAATAAGAATCACCACCACCAACGTAAGATAAACCACCGCAATGGCATTTTTTAACTTGTTCCCGGTCGCACAATTTTCAAGGACAACCGATTTCTAGCGAGATGCAGACTTACCCATGGTGCCAGTTGCATCACCACCGCCATAGAAAGTGGCATGCCCACCCTGCCATCCATAATCGCCGTAACAGCCGGCAGGAGAAAAAGCAAGGAAGGCAATCAAGAGGAAGAAAGAAGCTGGTCTAATCCCAGAGAACATAAGGGCAGCCATTACAACCCTTTCTGGAGGAAAATGCGGTGCAGGAGGTGAAGAAGAGGAGGGGAGATGGATAGGAGTTGGATGAGTTTGCTGGTGATCGACAAAAGGGAAAGGCCCTCATATTTATACTGCTGAAAGGAAGCGAAGATGGACTTGGATTAATCTTTGTGCGTAAAAGAGACAAGGAATAGGAATTCTCCAAGATTTTGCCGGCCAAGTGGTGGGTGGTGTAACCACACAGACGAAGTGCACATGCAAGTGTTTGGAGAAGACGAGCAGCAGCAAACCTCAAGGGGCCCCTCCGCACATGCAGTCCCCTTTCAGCCTGTGGAGAAAGAAATCAATGGCCATAATAACAGCCCTCGCCCACATGGATATCTTGACAGAAGATAATGAACGGCGCTTGGAATCGACCATAAAATAAAACTGTTCTTCCAATCGCACTGACGTCGAGCGTTGCATGCATACTTGCGGCTTTTCTGAATCTCCACATGCTATGCTTCGCGGTCAAGACGAAAGCCCTCTCTAAATTCCTGATTATCGTTTGCCATATATTCGAATGGGCAAAAGTCTATACAGCAGTATTATTAGAATCCTATTTTTAAATTCGCAGTCTGAATCTGACTTCCCAGTTCAAGCATGAATTCGAGTACAACTTTTAAATGCACAACCAAATTCAAGCTGCAATATTCTAATATGTTAAAAACTGATTCTCAAAACATGTAGATATTGGTACATGATGTTTATTTAAAACTGGATCCCAATCTCATCAGATATTTTATTTAAAACCAAATCTGATTTCAATCCAAATTTCTTAATTGGATCTCAATTTCCTTTTTTTTCTCCATAAATAATCTTTTGACAGCCGATCCGAATATTGGATCCACTGACATCCTTAGTGCAAAAGTTACACACAAGCTGAGAAAATATCTACTTGTGTGAAAATTGAATGGGAATAATTATAGTTGGCTGAGTGAATACGTCTGTTGTGGTACCACAGGGCAGATTCTATGTATGTTTTATCTGCATTGCGGCCGCAGTATATATTCATATCAACTTTTGAAATCTATTTTTCCAAGGATCATGATCATCCGGGGCTTTGTTTTGGAAGAGAAATCTATAGCCATTCATCTCTGCAATCGGTCAGAACCATTTGAGCATGTGAATGACAGGAGCGAGACGACGGATTTTTAGTAGATAAGATATTGGGGATGAGGATAGCAGATAAGGGGATCCAGTTCGGCAGCGGACTGGGCCCTGAAAGGTTTGCTTTCCCAACCCACCACCAATTAGCAGTGCAAGACATATGAACCTTGGTCAACATCCTGTCTGATCAGACTCCTTGAGCCATGATCAAAAGTGGTCCGGGCCCGGGTCCAGGTGGGGCCGCCGGCTTGATGGGCACTCCCTATTAATCTAGTCCAGAAGTGGGCGCGGCTGGTACATTGTGAGTACAGAACCATTATATGTAAATGACCCAGCGAACACAGTTAATAAATAAGACAATGAAACATCTAAACCTCATCATAAGGAGAATTTGTCATGGGGTCAAGATCAAGATCAAGATCAAGATCAATTTAAGCAGACGCCACTAATGTTGCTGTCTATTATAGATAACCAAACTTACTCACATAAGCTACTTAAATAGCATGATAGAGCTTGCTGTGAGGGATGCTTAATGTTTGGTCATATAAAAGAATATGTGAAATTAAACCAAGTTCTATTTGGGTTCACTGTGAATCGAATCATGGGGCAATTAAAGTAACTCAGACACTCATTAAATCTTAGCATCCAAGTTGATGAATGAATAACATGTAAGGTGTGCTTGAGTTTAGAAAATCAATGAAGCTGGAGCTGGAAAACAGTAGCATTAAATGGCTCTTTCAGAGGCATCTCCTTGGGTGCTGGTATTGGAATCGGGGATGGGAATGGAGATAGTGAACTACCATTCCCCACTGTCTGGACATGCTTTCTCTTGTATTTTCATGCTCTCAACACCATAAATGCTTTGCACAAGCTTGTCTTGCGTCTGTAACCAGTGATGGGATACACAATGGTAGAAATTCGAGTGCCATGGCAGAACCACGTTGCTTTCGGCATTAAAGGAGGAAATGTGGAGCAAGGACCCTTGATGTAGCGATGTGTCTCCCTAGTGAAAGAGAAAAGACAATGGGCAGCACAAAGAATAACATTTCCCGCTTTTGCATGTGAAAAGACTGGAAATATCATTGGTAAATCTAGGGATTTCAGATTATGAGACCCTTCTTTTTTATGTTTTTCCAAATGCCGTTTCAGAAAACTTGAATTTACCTCAACTTTCTGTTTAATGACTCAAAAAGGAGTGGTTTTATTGAGGATATATATATATATATATATATATATATATATATATATATATATATATATATATATATATATATATATATATTTCTAGTGAGAGGCAACATCAAGGTGCAGGTTCGGACCCCTCATGGCTCCCATATAGGGGTACATATTGGACAAATTGGGAACCTTTAGTTGCATCAGTTTGATACTATGGACCAGCCACTGGTTGTCATGGAGGAGGGGTCGGCTTCAAAGCCACATGATCTTTGTCCTCTAAGGGGCAGGGGCCACCATGCACCCACTTGTGTCATGGGGACCCAGTGGGCTCATACCCAACACCACCCTACCTGTTGGAAGCAGCACATGTTGTGTTTTTTGGATGTGCTGAGCTTGGTCTCCCTCCCGAGGTTGATGACCAACTCCCCATGAATCACAAATCCTTTCTTTCCTTCCCTCTCTCTCTCTATCTTGAATTTGGATACTTCATTTATTCAAAGTAGAATTATCACATAGCTTGGAGAAGTGTTCCTTCATACAATCTTCTTTATCTTTCTATCAGCAAACACAGAGAGAGAGAGAGAGACAGATATTATAAGATTGAAGCCATATTTTGGATGTTCTCGGCGATATATATTCTCACAATATGGGAAGGAATTTACCCACAGTTTGAAGCATTTAGCATGAACAGATAACTACAAAATCATAAAACTTGGGGTATATCGGCTGATCATTAGATGCAGACATCATCTTCAAAATGTCAAAGCTATGGAACATGTCACATTTCCCAAGATTGAGATATGAGACAAGCATCTATGGTGCTTGTCGTGGCCTATGCATGTGGCCGGGAGATGGGTGAGAGAGATGAAAGGAGAGGAACATCGGCTCTGAGATATTGCATGAATTATGGACCTCAAGGCATGAGAGAACCATGTGCATGATGTAGCAATTCACATGGTAGGGCTTCATCAAATTTATTAGCGTCACGATACTCCCAACCAATATATACACAAGAAACAAAACCCTTATAATATATATATATATATATATATATATATATATATATATATATATATATATATATATATATATATATATATATATATATATATATATATACTCAATCATTGTTCACACCGTCGGTTCACCAGCACCAAACCTTAGAAAAAGAGAAAAAAAAGAAAAGCAAGACGACGAAATAATGATTGCACCATAAGATCGTGCATATCTAATTTTCTTTATTTCTGTGGGAAAACTATTTTAAATAATGAAACAATAAAAATTAATTAGTTTTATAAAAAAACTTGAGTTTTTTTTTCTTTTGTCAATATAGAGGGAAAAGAAGCACGGATAGCTTGCACAGTTGCCACGTCAGCCCGCCACGTCAATTTTTTGGCAGCAGGGTCAATGGACACGTCAGCAGGGTCAAACGCCCTTTCATGTGACCCATGGAGCAGGAGGACGGCGGTCGGCAACGCCGAGAGTAAATTTGTTCATGCTACTCAATGATCTTTAACGCCAGTCAAACTCTCCCGGCCGTTGATCGGCTCATCTGATTCGAAAGGGACCGCCCATCTAGAAGGTCTGGTGGGACCACTCAAGTGGGACCCGCTGCTTTTCACTGTTTCTGGGCGTCGTTCATCTTGAAGATCAACGGCGCGTCGGAACGGTCCATCGTTTTCCAGACGCGATCTGTGCCAACCGTATTACGACACGTCAAGACATCACCGTCCACGTCAGCAACTGTCTTGTGACCTCCTCTAATGCAAGACTTAAATGGGTCGCCCGTCTTCCCAACGCCCCCACCTTCTCCCTCTCCCTTGCTTTATCTCGGAGTCTTTTTTTCTTCTTCTTCTTCTTTCCCAGAAAAAAAAAAAAGAAAACAAATTAATATTGGTTCATTAATTTCATTTTCTTCTGTTCTTCTTTTTGTTCATGAGCATCTCCAAGCAAGCAAGGAACGCAGTATTTCAAACTTTTCATTCTTTCCATCGCCCAAAAAGAAAGAGCATTACCCTGACGGCAAGTTTCTTTTGAAATGAGTGAACACGACCCAATTTCTGCATGTTGAATGCAACGGGAGTTTGGGGACTCGTTTTCATATTGATAAAAACGGATTAAGATGTTGATTAGTATCAATAACTTGGTCACAAATGCAAGGTCCAGTGGCGTCCACTTGTAGATTTGGGCTACATATGGAGTGGTGATATTTTTGGTCTAAAAACTTGATGTGTGGTGGCCCGAACCAGAAAGAAAACTGCCATTAACTGTCCATGCATATTATGTCAATCATAGTCACAAACTTTACGGATATGTTCCATTCTTGGAATGGAGTATCATTGATGCTTGTCAAGTGGGCATCAAGCCATTATGGGTTTATTTATTTATTTATTTAATAAGAAATTTAAACAATTCTTTTTTTGCTTTTATTTTCCAGATAAAATGCTCACATGGGCAGTGGGTCCTCTGTGGTTAGCTGCTGGCTGCCTGGGTACTAAGCATTTCCATGTGCCCTTTCGTCGTAATCTTAACTGCATTAACTAGGACGGCAAAGGTTGGGGAGTTCTCTTGCCTGTCTTTTTGATGAGGAGGCATTCAAACTCTTTTTCTATTCAACTACCATCTTGGTCATGCAGTATAAATAGATGAACCCTTCCCCTTTGGCTAAGCACAAGCAAACCCGCCTAACCAGCTCCTCTCATCTCTCTAGACTTTCTTAGCTTTCTGCTCAGCATTTCCTCCAGAAATTGAAGGGTTGCATTAATGGCTGCCCTTAACTTCTCTTCTACTGCAACAACCTGCTTCTTGCTCGTGATAGCGTTGCTTACCTTTTCCCCTACCGGCTCCAACGGTGACTATGGATGGCAGGGTGGTCATGCCACCTTCTATGGTGGTGGTGATGCTTCAGGGACCATGGGTAAGTCTACATTTCTGCATTCAATCTGTAAATTGAAGAGTTCAAAATTTTGCTTGGCGCTGGTGGCTCATGAGTTTGGATGGGGCAAATGTGAAACAGGGGGAGCTTGTGGCTACGGCAACTTGTACAGCCAGGGCTACGGCACACTGACTGCTGCACTCAGCACTGCGCTCTTCAACGATGGCCTCAGCTGCGGGTCTTGCTACGAGATGAGGTGCAACGACGACCCCAGGTGGTGCCGGCCGGGCAGCATCATTGTCACTGCCACCAACTTCTGCCCCCCCAACTTCGCCTTGTCTAATGACAACGGCGGGTGGTGCAACCCTCCTCTGCAGCACTTCGACTTGGCAGAGCCTGCTTTCCTGCAGATCGCCGAGTACAGGGCCGGAATTGTGCCAGTAGCATTCAGAAGGTGAGGAGTCGGTAACTTCTGTTTGTTAACAGACCAGATTTTGTCTGGAAGAAGAAAAACAAGTTGTTTTAATGGCGTTGTTCTGATTAACAGGGTTCCGTGCGTGAAGAAAGGAGGAATAAGATTCACCATCAACGGCCATTCCTACTTCAACCTGGTGCTCATCACCAACGTCGGCGGTGCAGGGGACGTCCATGCCGTGTCCATAAAGGGGTCGAGAACCGGGTGGCAGCCCATGTCCAGGAATTGGGGCCAGAACTGGCAGAGCAACTCCTACCTCAACGGCCAGTCCCTCTCCTTCCAGGTCACCACCAGCGACGGCAAGACCGTCACCAGCTACAATGTCGCGCCGGCTGGTTGGCAATTTGGCCAGACCTTTGAAGGTGGTCAGTTATAGTGATTACGTTATGAAACAGAGAAAAGCTGGTTTTAGATTTACCTTCTTTTTTGTTTTTCCTTTTGGCTTTTGAAGAAAGGAACGGTTGGTAGGATCAGCCGATTATGCTGAGGTCGCTTAATAGCACCCGCAGGGATACAAGTTGGGGTTGTAGTAGATATATTACAGTTTATACATATGCATATCTGTCAATATGATTTTGGTCGGTACTTTGTAGCAGTTTTTTTGCATTTAAAGATCAGAAGGGCAGATAGTATTTGAAAGGTGGTGTGATTAATGAAGTTGTTGTTAATTAATCTCAATTTCATATAATGATCCCTCTGCTAAAAAGTGTGTGTTCATGTAAGTTCAATGAAAGAAAGAGTTAGTTTTTGGCAGTTTGCGACCACCAAGCTATTCAATCAGGTCGACTTCACTTGAGAAGATAATTAAAAATCCAGGTCCTTCTACATGTTGCCGTCTGCAAGTCTGATCCGGATCTTGCATGAGCTTGCTTTAGAAGGAATCATAATAAAATTTGATTAGAGAATTGTAAAATGCTTCCACTTCGCACAGGTCAAAGTGATTAATTTGTATTACTTTTACACTGGAAAGTTGCAAATCATAAGAGAAATTAAGCTCGGACTTAGATTTTGGCATGGGATTTCCGACCATGTCCAACCAATTTATTAGTCAAGCCGACCTACAAGCTCAATCCAATTACTTTAGCACACCTTAATCTCTATGCTGTATGCCTCCGTTTAAATTATGCCTATACTCTCATCATAGACGAGCATATACATACAAACTATAAATTAGATAATTGGATTAACTAAGCAAGAGCTGGAAAATTATCTAATTAAGACGTAATTATGTCAGCAAAGCCACTTTAAGTGTTGGATTAAGCCAAAATTCCAACAGCTCCAGCTTGTTCTTGTTGTGCACCCATATGGAAAAATAAATTGGGTCGTAATTTTTAGATTTTGGTTTAACATTTGTCGTGAACTTATCTGACAAGGAAAAGCAGCAATAAAAAATGAACCGGATGTTCAAATTTCAATATCCTCACATGCTCCCGTAAAACAAATATTAATTGCTAACTAACTTAAATTGTTTCTTAGAAGACGTTGGTCTCCATCAGGTGAAGAGTTTCAATCCATCTAACTTATGAAACAGAATCGTAATTATCCCTATAAGAAGAGTTCTGGACATTTCGATTATGTTGTTTTTTTTTAGCTTGATTGAATTATTCCATTTTTCTTGGGCACCAACTAGCAAGGGAACAACATCCAGAAACTTTCCATTAAAAAGAAAGGTTCTTATCGTGGGCGCAGAATTAAAAGAAACGAAAGACAGGACAGCTTCCAAAAAATAAAAGAAAAATGCGACGTCAACAGCAAACTGTTTGTGAGCGTTTCTTTCTCGCTTCATGAGATCGATTAGGCTCACGCATTTGTCTAAACCACAAGAAGAAGAAACTCGTGGAAGAGAAGTCTGAGAAGACTACGTCTGTTTCTCCCTTCTAGACACGTAGTATAAGAGCTTGTCATGTCCAGATAAACGAGATAAGGCAGAGATTAGGAAGTCATGCTCCATAGTAGGACCTTCACCTTTGAATTCACTGAATCAAATTGGACTTTTAATTTGACAAGAACCAGAACCGATTCGACGGAGACCGCCAGAGAAAGCTCCAAGCTGCGAACGGAAGGAGGACCGGAATCTAGTGTTTTACGGTTGGCGGAAACCGTCAGAGTCTGGCTAACTTTCAGGATGCTAACCTGAAAGAGACGAAGATGCTGAAGGGGTAAATGAAGGAGAAGAGATAAGCGTTAACTGATTTTTCTGCCGTGCTTTTAGATTTTAGTTGTTCTTACGCATTGGGAGGTTGAAGATAGACGTCATGAAGAGGGGCTGTTCATGCTGTGTGTTTCGGGGTCAGAACGGAGTTCAACCGCCTCAACAAGGGGGTAGTCTTTTTTGGTCACGCAAACACTTCCCTCTCTGTTCGGGACAGAAACATAAAACCCGCTTGGCTTTGATGAGGGATTGAAATGCTCGAGGGTACATCGAATGCGACACAGGACATGAGGCACTGGGCTGTGCACGCAACAAATAGACACGCTTCTTCAAAACAGAGACAGGATTGTGGTATTTGGAAATTTTTTATAATGAAGTGTACCTTTCAGTCTTTTTCAGTTTTTTATAATTTCTTTTTAAATCATTTTCAAAATCTTTTGCTTTTTTTCACTTTATGATGGGTATTTTGGTCATTGTAGGAAGGTAAGCATACAACCAGCTCCGCTAGGTCCAACTCGATCCAACCCCCAGCCTCGACTTTGCATTGAACTTTTCTTTTTTCACTATATTTTGGCTGCTCATCTGTCTAGTTCTTAGATGTCAATCGATTGAATTTGAATTGGTTATACTTTAATCATTTCGGCTTTTTTAGCATTCATATGTTTGGATTCAAATTCAGATATGAGTACTAAAATTTGATTTTACAATTCGAATCCGATTTTTACATCCATATCTGAATCTGAATCCATCTGTTTTTCAAACTGTGAAAGCACTGGATATAGACTATTTATAATTTATCTAAAGCTAAATCCAAGATCATATATTTATGTATATCTGAATTTGAATTTGATCCAACTTCATTTCTTAAATCCAAATGCTAATGTGATCCGATTTGTTAACCACATATTAAACTTTTTTCGTATCCAATTTTGGATCGAATATCCAATTCAAATCGTGGGCATCCCTAACTAAGACCAATCTTAAACAGAGTCGATCTAATCCAATCTGGTTAATTAAGCACGTACCCTGGTGAAAAGAATTCATTTCATCTGTTTCGTCTAGTGGTAGAGCCATTATTTCGAACCCGTTTAGATAATGAACAACTCCATTTTTAACTTGTTTGAATCAAATATTGGAGACATATCAAGAATGTGGTCTTTTGGGTTATGCATTTTTTGCTTGCGCATGATTAACGAATCTGATTTTACTGGTAGAAGAAAGAAAGGTTGTTGCAATTGAAACCATTTACGCTCTCAAAAGGATGTTGAATGAGAAAGGCATTTTCGTTCATTGAACATATATTCCGAGAATACATGATCCGGAAACACCGCATCTGTGTTTTATAAGTCACCCGAAGCTGGAAGAAACAGCGAAAATGTGAGAGAAAAATCAAACACGGAACTACTGGACTGCCACAGAATTTCCTCGTCTGCCTTACTCTTCTGCAGGCAAAACGCGATCTCATGAAGAGAAGTCGCATTTTGTTTCGCCTCCGATCATCAGCATTGTGCCCGCAGAAATAGAAATTCCATAAAGCGTTAGAATACTCAACCAAGTAGTTTAAAATTTAAATGCTCACACTCTCATAGAAATGCAGCATTTCTCTTATAAAAATGATCATATTCTGTGCTTCTGTAATGACAGAGTTTGAAGTACTCTCTAACATTCCTCCTAAACAAGTTGTTCCTTGTCTGGTTTGCAGTTCCGTTGTTTGCGTATGTGACCAAAAGAAATCGTCATCCCGACGACATGTTTTACCATGGTGAACCTCAATCGGAGGCACCATTTACGGTTATTAAGCTTAAAAAGCGAAAAAGAAGGAAGGCTGATGAAATCGGCCAACCAGCTTTTCTCTCCAGGATCTGTAGGCCCTAACTCGGGACCCTTAGGACCATAATTGGAGTTTGGTGGTTCATCTTCTTTTTTGTGGATCACACTGCTTTCAATAGCTTTCATCCCCCATCATGCTTTTAGTAGCTAACTTGTGGATTAGATCATAATAATTTCTTCGCCGTGGAACATGATAAGTTGAGAACAAAACAAGAAAAGGAAAACATGCACCCAACCATCCATGTCATGTGCAGACATCACAACTACGCTTCTTTAATGGATGGTTTATTCGAAGCATCATACATGACTTTTTGCCAATTTTGTGACGTGGGCATTCATCACTATGGACCATGAGTTCTTCTTCTTCTTCTTCTTCTCCTGCCCTTTTGGTAAAAGGGATGCATGTGCAGAGGGTCCCACGAGCAGACATGGCTGGTTGTGCACCGAATGTCCGCATGTGCAGCTCTTCTGCGGGTACCGACTGCATGCAGCCGGTCGGCAAGGTATGGATAGATAGCTCTCCTGCTTGACTCTTCCTCACACAAAACTCCAAGTGCTTCCCGTCAGCAACTGTCTCTCTGTGCACCATAAATAGAGGACTCTTCCCCTTTCCCAGCACAGCCAAACTCATCCATCTTCTCCTCTCGTTTCTCTTACAGTACTGTGCACCTTGCTTCTGCAATTGCTTGAGTAAAAGGGTTCAATGGCTGCTGCCTTTAAGTTTCCTGCCGCTAGACATGCAACTTCCTTCTTCTTCTTCCTGATTGCTGTGGTTGCTTTTTCTCCAACCGGCTCTTATGGCGATGCTGGATGGCAGAGTGGCCATGCCACCTTCTATGGAGGTGGTGATGCATCTGGCACCATGGGTATGCCCTCCCTCAGCAAATTGAAGAAGTTGAAATTGTTATCCATAGGTGTAGGATTGTTTCGTTTCGTATGTTCAATGGTATTTGATATTCATCGTTTGGTGTGAATCTGTTGAACAGGAGGAGCATGTGGCTACGGCAACTTGTACAGCCAGGGCTATGGCACACTTACTGCTGCACTGAGCACCGCTCTGTTCAATGATGGCCTCAGCTGTGGGTCCTGCTACGAGATGAGGTGTAACGACGATCCCAAGTGGTGCAGGCCAGGCACCATTACTGTCACTGCCACCAACTTCTGTCCACCCAACTTCGCCTTGCCTAACAACAATGGAGGGTGGTGCAACCCTCCCCTGCAACACTTCGACATGGCTGAGCCTGCTTTCCTGCAGATCGCCGAGTACAGGGCCGGAATCGTGCCAGTAGCATTCAGAAGGTAAGAAGGCAGTGTTCCTTTGTTAACGGACCAGATTTGTCTGAAAGAAGAACAAGTTTTCTTAATGGTGGTGTTCTATTTAACAGGGTTCCATGCGTGAAGAAAGGAGGAATAAGGTTCACCATCAATGGCCACTCCTACTTCAACCTGGTGCTCATCACCAACGTTGCTGGTGCAGGGGACATCCACGCTGTGTCCATAAAAGGGTCTAGAACAGGGTGGCAGCCCATGTCTAGGAATTGGGGCCAGAATTGGCAGAGCAACTCGTACCTCAACGGCCAGTCCCTATCCTTTCAGGTCACCACTAGCGACGGCAAGACTGTCACCAGATACAACGTCGCGCCTGCTAATTGGCAATTTGGCCAGACGTTTGAGGGCGGTCAGTTCTAGAGAGAGAAAAGAAAAACATTTACTTCTTATTCTTTTTATTATCTGGAACAGGGGAAGAAGTAGAAGGATCATGGAATTAGGTGCCATGTACGCTGAGGTTGCTTCCTAGCACCCGCAAGGCCATGGTATAAAGCTCTGTAAAAAATATACATAGTTTCTTGGATGGTAGTAAAAATTGCCCTTTGATGAAGAAGGCCGCAAATGGGAGTCGGGAGTTTATATAAGTACTGGAGTGATTAATTGGTCTGTGTCATGAGACACTTGTATTAGTTACATGTAAACTCGTGCATTATGAGATATGGTGAAGACATTGACGTTTATTAAAAACTGTTCTTCCTTGGCATTGCACTAAAGGTGGTCCACCTGCCTCGTTTGTTCTTTTGTTATCATCGGCCATGATTTGTTTCTAGCATAACCCGGCATGATAAGCGGCGGTGCAGCAAGAAAACAAATGTTGGTGTATCGAAGTTCAATGACATGTTAAATTGTCCTCTTTGTTTCCTTTTCAGCAAATTAAGTAGCATTATCTGTTGATCGATTGATTACCTTTTCCTGTCAAACCGAAGATCGATAAAAGAATTCAATTCCCCCCAAAACTGAACTGTTTTGAATTTCTTTTCTCTTTTGACAAGGAGTCTCGTCCACAACCAGATTATATCAATGAGTCTCAAAACCTGGGTGAGAGACAGTAACCAGAGGAAAGCTCCCTGTGAATTGCCAAAAGATATATTTTAAATGCACAGATAAAGATAACTTCTTGCTCATTTCTCTCTCCTTCTCCCCTACATGTGGCCCTTGGACTCAATTTATGGTTCTGCTACTGCAAGTGACCATAATGTCATACAAGGATAATACCATGTGACGAAATAGAGACCTGAAAAGGGTCTTCACTGCAACTTAACGCTTTTTACTTTGTTACTGATCATTTTTCACCATATTTTGAAAAGAAAAGTTGTCGAACATTTGTCTTAAGCAATTGTGTATCTCCTGCTGATGAATCGTGCTATTTGATTGTAACCATTTGTTGAGAAAAACAGTGGAAAAATTAGTCCATGCAGTGTGCACCATTACAGAGAGTCCACTTACCACATTTACTCAGTGCAACCACAAATAGTACTTTGATTTTATCTTCTTTCTTTTTGCATGTTTTTTATTTTGCTCGACTTTTTTTGTTCCCGGTGACAAATTGGCACACAATTTAGTTAATGCATTCCCGTTTCATCGGCACAAATAGTAATTTGAAACAAAACACCAAGCAAGATGTCATATATGAAGAAAGCAAGAAATTGTATGACAAACAACAAAAGAATAGTCTTTCTGGCACTATTAACCAAAAGAAAACAGACCACAAGCGCAGTATAGAAAACTTTCACACCCACATAAAGTAAAACCCAAGAAAGATAATAGTAGTAAGATAAAGCAGTAAGACAACGCACCGACAAAAAAGAAAAAGAAATTCCATTCTCCAGAAAAACACAGCAAAATGTTGTTAGAATAAACGCATCAATGTAAATCAAAGAGTCTTCACAAGATCAGAAATCTTAAGTTCCATACAATTTCCTCCCTCCATTCCCGCTGCAACTGACGGAAATCCCGGGAATTGCCAATCACAATTAATGACATGGCATTTTAATAGCATCAACATTGGCGTAGTTCCAAAAAAGGTGATGATCGAGGGGCCTCGAAAAGTATCGGAGATCCATTCCGGCGATATCATTGATCCTGGAATCGGCTTACGTGTTGTCACCGTCCTCTTCCTTCATTCATTTAATCCTTTGTTGATAATTTATTGCTGGATGACAAGGAACCAGACACGCCGCATACCAGTAAATGAGAGACGGCCCATTCAAGCGGTATACACTATACACCGATCGGGCAGATGACACGTCAAATCATTGGTTGTTGAATATATTATATCTTCGCATCATCACCGTCCCCTCTATTTATTATATCTTCTGAACCATATCGCGGCGTCTACTTCCGGAGCTATGACCGGTCTCCCTTACTTTGAAGAGGGCAGTAGAGCACTGCCCACATGAGCTTATAATCCGCTGCCGTCCAGCCACATCTCTAGATCGCCGGAATCAAGCGCCGGACTTGACAGGACTTGCGGGCACCTAGTTTTTGTGTCCAAGTTTCAGCTGCAGAAGTGCCAACTACGGCTAGCCATGAAGTTCTCTGCCGGCAGCAAAGGCCAAAACTTTTTGGTGAGGGACACTAATAGATGGTAACCTAAATTTAAACCTTTCGAAAAAATATTAACCTCATTAAGTACAAGTACCAATATATAATAGACCAATTCATGTGGCTATATGTGGGCAATTGCCCACACGATTCTATTCTATTCTATTCACTATGCCACATGAAGTATAGAGGTGCAAACGGATCCTATTTGGATCAAACAAATGAGAAATTAAGTTCAAACGTCCCTAAATTTTTGTACTCCTATAGCAGCTTTGGAAGACTTCGTCCGGCCGAAATGGACACATCCACCCAACGGGGTACAGCCATTGCTTCTTCTTTCTAGCCCTTTCATTCTGGAACTTTCATATGGAGAATGCCATGGACGGCTGAAGGACCCTGACAACAATATACTCGCTATGCTTTTTCTTGTTTTCTTCGTATTTTTCTCTTTTACATCGAATTTCAAACAGGCTTTCTGCAGGCCGTGCATCATTTAACAAGAGAAACACGTGCACCAAATGCACGCGGAAGAAACGGAACAAATTGCGAAGAACAAACTAAGTCCAATTATTACGATCACATAATTATAGAAATTAGAGAAAGGGAGAGATAGAGAGAGAGAGATTTTCATGGCCATGTATGCTGCCTACTTAGATAAAGTACCTAGGAAGAGAGGGAGGGAGAGAGAGAGAGGCAGAGAAGGTGCACTAAACAAAAAATGATCATTCTGTAAAAAGTGACTTAACGTTTCTATCGTGCCTCTCTCTACAGTAGAGATTACATCGTCTGCTTAACACTCGTAACGCTAACTCCTGTTCTTTGTATGACCCAAAAGAAAGCATCTTCCACACGACAAGTTGCACCCATGTGACAGACGGGGGCGCCATTTATGGTTGCTTCTTTGGCTGTCGAATGAGCGAACACGGTCAAAGAGAATCCGCCAACAATTTTTACTGTTCAAAAGATTCACGACGGGCATGGTTCCGAAATTCAGGCTGTTCAAAGGAGCTTCGATTTCTTACTCACCAACTTGCTGTCCAGCATTAGATCCCGTACTACTGTTGAATATATGGATCACTCCCCATGATGCCATTTTGCGGCCCTCTTGATAGATGGACGGCATCACGTTCTGGATAATGCATGTTCATCGTGGGCGTCTTCATTTCGCTCTAAGAAACATGACATGTGGGCACTGAGTATGGGATGAAAAGAGAAATTGCTTGTGACTATCGGCCATCTCATGTGAATCGACAGCTCAATTTATTGTGGCTGCTGTTTTGAAAGATGGTCTCGTTGAAGAAAATTTCAAGATGTATGACATGATTTCCATGTGGTCATGGGCCAAAAAAGTCTTATTTAATATATTTGTCCTCAGAGGCCGCCATCGGATCCTTTGGGCTTTTCTTTCTACAAATGTATTCGCATAAAGGAAGGGAAAAATTAGTTGTGGTTCCTAATGCTGAAATTAGACTTTTATGAGTTAACGAATTTAATGTTACAGAGTCTAAAACTCTTACAAAGATCATATCTATACATTCAAAAACCATAAACATTGTTCCCAGAATCCTATAGATTTGGACATGAAGACGTAACCAGCTTATATGTACAGTTTAAGTTGGTGAAATACAGAGTGCTGCCCTACCAGGTAGCACACAAGAAGGCATAAGCATGTGTTCGTCTAGATCGCACACAAGAAGGCATATGCATGTGTTCGTGCATAAGCAATGCATGTGGAGTGGGTCCCATGAGGTTAGCTTGTGATCCTCTTCACCTAATTTCCAAATGCGCTTCATTTGCATGCTCATCACAGCAGGCCGCAAAGGGCATGGCAGGCAAGAATCAGAGTGGCCCCTCGCCTGTCCCTTGTGCACACAAATATTGATCAGAACTGATCTCCACTTCAACTACCAAGCTTTTGTGAAATATAAATAGGAGACACTTCCCTTATGCCTTAGCATCAAGCCGATTTTTCAGCTCTTCTCTTTGTTCAGGTTTTAGCTTCCTGCTCCGCCATTTCTTAAGAACAGAGTTGCAATGGCAGCTCTAATTAATCCCTTCTCAGCTACCCATGTTTCCCTCTTCCTCTTGATTGTCTCGTTTGCCTTTTCTGCTACTGTCTCTTATGGTGACTTTGGATGGCAGAGTGGGCACGCCACTTTTTATGGAGGTGGCGATGCATCTGGGACTATGGGTAGGTCTAAAACTCGCTGGATACCGGCATTGGTCAGGCCTTGTTTAACTAGAAAGAGGCGAAGCCTTTGTCATTAGTGTGTTGGACCACAATTATCTGGATGCACACGTCTTCTGATTAATTCAGTATTTGATGTGAAATTTTGGAACAGGGGGAGCTTGTGGCTATGGCAACTTGTACAGCCAGGGGTATGGCACACTCACTGCTGCACTCAGCACCGCTCTCTTTAACGATGGCCTCAGCTGCGGGTCTTGCTATGAGATGACGTGCAATGACGACCCCAAGTGGTGCCGGGCGGGCAGCATCACAATCACTGCCACCAACTTCTGCCCCCCCAACTACGCCTTGCCTAACAACAACGGAGGGTGGTGCAACCCTCCGCTGCAACATTTCGACTTGGCTGAGCCTGCTTTCCTGCAGATTGCTGAGTACAGGGCCGGGATTGTCCCCGTGGCTTTCAGAAGGTCAGTCCTTGCCGGCCAGTACACTAATATTTTGCTGAAAGAGGAACAAGTTTTCTTAATGGTATTGTTCTGATTAACAGGGTATCCTGCGTGAAGAAAGGAGGAATAAGGTTCACCATCAATGGCCATTCTTACTTCAACTTGGTCCTCATCACCAACGTCGCTGGTGCAGGGGACATCCACGCTGTGTCCATAAAGGGGTCGAGAACAGGGTGGCAGCCCACGTCCAGGAACTGGGGCCAGAACTGGCAGAGCAACTCCTATCTTAACGGCCAGTCCCTCTCCTTCCGGGTCACCACCAGCGACGGCCGGACGGTCACCAGCTACAATGTGGTGCCTGCCAATTGGCAGTTCGGCCAGACCTTTGAGGGTGGTCAGTTCTAGAGAGGAAGATGGAGGACGTACTTCTTATATATTTCCTTTTTGTTTTGAGATTTGGAATATAGGAAGGGCCATGTATGCTGTGGTTGCTTTCTAGCGCCCGCAAGGCCATAATATGAGCTCTTTATATACTACTATATATACATGTGATCTTTTTTTTTTTGGTGTACGTGGTGCATAGTATATACCCTCTGTCTGTGCTTCTGAAAACAACAGTGTTTTGGCAGATTATGCAATTGCATGTGGAGTAGTTATTTGTTCCTCTGTCTACATGTTAAGAAGTTGTATCACCCGCATGATATATAAAAGATATTCAGATGATGACATTTATGAAAAGTTATTATGTCTTGGGCCTTTTGGCATTTTACTGGGATGGACCACCAATAATTGAACTTTCACTTTTCTTTTTTTTATTGTGGTTGCTAATATGAAATATGATCTTGTTACCCAGCACGATCTTATTACGTCAAGGTTGTCCAATCGGAAAGTTTGGATCGAGTCTCTACTTTGTCCTGTACTCTGTGCTCTCATATGATTGTAATCCTGATAAAGAATGATAATGGAGCTTACCTCTCAGTTAGTATACCAACTAATTGAACAGTCAATCTTGTCGCCAGTTATCAGAAAAGGAAAAACATAACGGGATCGAGACAAATGGCCACTAGGCAGAACTCCGGCAGCGGAAGCATGTTGGACAATATCTAGTGGAACAGAGTGACACGCATGACCACCTGTGAACTTTCTCAAACAGCTGAGTTAAATAACTTTCTCTTTACAAACGTGGTCGTTGGCCAGGCCTTTTGGTCTGCCATTAGCTGTTCCGGACACCAGCGCATTGGGAAGGATGCCTTAAAAAAGGATACCTTTTGAATGCACTGCAGTTCATCATGTTGCCATTTCGTCAAACAGTTGAATTAGCAATTGATTTGAAGCTCAGTAATATGTGGAAGTGATTAGCTGTTCCCTGTTCCTTCTTCTGCAAAGTAGAGTCATCTATCTACCGATTCAGTCTTTCGGGAAGAATGAGAAACAATTTACTGCTGCCAAACAGATTGGCAAAGTTTCAGAAGATGAAACCTAGAATCCATCTGCAACAGTATCTGACGTCCTTTCTGTTTATTGCGATTAATCTCACGGATTTTGCTAGAAGCAACAATAAAGCATGAGAATTCGTCGTTGCTTCACGTCATTGAACAATTAATGAACATGGTATGGATCCTTGGCCTGAATGCTTCGATGTTTGGAAGTGCCCATTTGTCCAGACAAATTTGGATAATGTGGGAAATCGGACATGCTCTAAGTGCTTGTTCGTTAAAGCAATGCATTCCCAGTAAACTGATGATCTATTGCCAGTTGCCAGAATTTAATGGGGACTAATGGATTCCAATCTCACTGAAATTCAAAATTCTCTGTAATTAAGTGCCTTAAACTGCAAGTTAGTCCATCTATCCGCCCAACTCTTGTGCGTACAAGAGTGAGATCATGAGAAGGGGGAAAAAAACTCGGAGATGATGCGTCCAAGGTACCTAACGAGTTAAGGTCAAGTATTCAATGCCTGGATTGCGTCTCTGTGGGCACAACTGAAAGAGAAAGAAGATCAACCTTCCAGCTTGGCCATTAGAAAACAGTATGTTTGACCAGAATCACTTCCAAAAAAAAAAAAGAAGAGAAGTATATATTCGATTTAAGCATCATATATTATAGAGTTTAGTTTACTTCAACCCATATATTCCTTATATGAAGAAAACTTCTTTTAAATATAGTAAATGTGAAGAAGTTGGTAATAGAATACTAATATAAAGCATTTCCTGGCCTTTGAATCCAATTAAAAATTCATGAGGACTAATTAGATTCACTTTGAAATTATAAACTGCATGTGCTTGTGCAGAAAAAGGGCAAGGGTGGGGGGTGCGTTGGATACCATCTATTTGTTCATCTGTTTATAATAATAATACCGGGGTTGTTACTTGTAGCCAGGCAAGCTAGCTAGAGATGCAGAGACTCCTCGTTTCAAGAGACGCCAGTGGAGTATTAAAGAGGCTCAAGCAAAAGGTCTTCAACTCCTAACCAAGCAGACCAAGGAGAAAAGTTTCTTAGAAAATTGGAGTCGAGTGATATGTCAAATCACCGATCGTTGAATACAGTTTGTCAGCTTTAGAGTCACGTATCACTCTCAAAGTTAAAGTGGACCTCGTATGCTGAAAGCCCACATGAATGAACATGATCTGTTTCGTGAAGGATACAAATCATATACTCGAAGTTGAACTTGGAGTAGTAGAAACTCGTTGATTTGATCGAGTTTCAAAATAACTTAGAATCGGGCGAGTCATGATGAGTTTGGGCTGAATGACATCGAGTCTAAGAGTCAAGTTTTTGGGCTCGAGCCTCTGGTTTGACGGATCTTTAATACGGAACTAAACTTATGACGTGTTACAATTCACTTCATTTAAGGACCATGCGTCCGGCGTGTGGGACCCCAGATTCGAGTGTTGAAACTGCTCTGATACCGCTGTAATAATTCGACCCACTCCTGAACTCGAGCCCCTAGTTCGGTAGATCCAACCCGCCCCTTAATAGTTTTGGTCATAACCCGAAAAATACTACGAACCATGATAATCATCTCATTAATGACCTCAATTTATAAGCCCTTGAAGATCTTTCATAATTTTCAATAGCAGACTAAACTTATGAGGTATTATGTGTACTTGTTTGCCCCATTAAATTTAGTTGGATCTTCTGATGTAGGCTTCATTTCTGATTTGGATCGCTATTTCGTCTCAAGGTGCAGGTCCAAAGTTTGTATGTGAGACTATATACGCCAAAGTACAAATCTGATTAGGATTCAGATTCTTTTTATCAGATATTGATCCACTGACATCGATGCCGAACTGTTTAACCTGGCGGTTTGGCTGTATGTTCATATGGGCATCCACTTTTTCTGCCTCAGGTTTGCCTGCTCTTCTTGTGAAATGTGTTTCTGATGCTTCAACCGGCTACCTTTTCAAGAGTGGCAGAGCCATGTATGGGTCAGGATGAGCACGTGCAGCTCATGAGTTGTGTTCAAGAACTTGTTTGCGTCTATGACATGTCACTTGAGTTCAAATGCAAAAGAATTTTAGGAGAAAAGACTTCCATCGAGTTGATATTTAACAATAAATTCTTTAAACGTATTTGATCAGAAGAATGTTATCTTGTTATTTTTTTGTTCTATCAAAAGAACTATGTTGGCATCTAATGCAGTGCCACAGTTCGATTCTCATGGTAGTCAGCTTAGCTAAGCGAGTAAAACTTTGGTGTTTCTGTTGAATGTTGGTCCTCAATTTTGAAAACTTATTTCACAATCAAACAACCTAAGGCATGTTCTTCAGTTCAGGTTGGCCATAAAAACATGCGATTACATGTCGGAGGTGTCATTTGCTCTGGAGAATACGGGATAAATTGTCCCATTGAATATTATCTCTCATAGGATTCGCCTACATTTTGAGCAGAAACTAATATAGATTTCAACTCTACCTACTTTTGATGTGTCACAACAAACATCTTAAGAACGGATCCAGTAGTAGGTGTCATTAAAAAAATGAATATGGAACCTTTGGGTAGATGCCCAAGTTAGGTTTAGAACCTTTTGGTGGGCCCTTTAAAAATTATGCCAGAAAAACTGCCCCTTGAACATTGAGCTGTTGACCATGCTCAACTTGTTCTTTCTCGATGGCGGCGAAGTTCTTTTTCAAGACAAATTATCTCTACTTTTAAAGACAAATTATCTTTCCAATCAAACATGAAAATTTTACTTTGAGAGCATCTGGCATGGTCCTAATTCAACCCAACAACATGCCTCTACTCTTACCTTCGAAGTATCTATAAGAAGTTTCGCAAGCTCGATTGAAAATCTCGAATTCAACCTCAGCATGATGGACAGTTGACTCGTTTGTAAATTGAAAAATCTTCATAAGCCGTTGATGTTAAACCTTTCTAATGCCATTCATCTAAAAGATGAGGATGATTCGAAGAGGGTGGGGCATCCAACACAATGCATCTCTAATGATCTCTCAGTTTATGTGGGCAACATGATCTTTTCCTTTTATTTGAAGTCAAGCTGGAGTTAGGCAGCAAACTATCAAGAAAGGCACGTGCAGTAACTGTTGGAGGAAAAGCCGGAAGGGTTTGCGAGAACAACTGAAAGAATTTTAAAAGATTCCACTGTTTGATTTCCAATCCTGTTAATCACAAGACGAAAAAAGAAGCGTTCCTCACGGAAAGTTTTCCCGTGAATCTATTAATCTAGGGCGCCCTTTCCGGAGAACTTTTCAAGCGTTAAAAAAACTGAAAAGCTTCCTAATTTTACTGCCAACAGATTACAGGCGGCTCGAACTCCAAACTTTGACTGTCTTTTGGTTCTCACGCTAGCCAGCAGAACACAATCCCGTTCAGGAAAACCCGGAGCTGAACTCTCTCGGGAGAGGTTCAAAAGCCGCTTGAGGTCTAACAAAATGTAGCAAGTTGGCGGTAGGTGTTCAATGGTTCCCTCTCCATGATGCAACTAGCAGCAACTTGGGGGATTATAGTCGAGCAGTGTTCAATTTGGGGTACTTCATTTGGCCTTGAAAACATGACATGTGGGCATTAAACATGAGTAAAATTCATGAAGCTGGACGTATCTTGCCATTTGAAAACTCTGTTGCTTACCCCAGCAGTTTTAAAGATAGGTCGCTTTGAGCGGGAGATGTAATGAATCTAATGATGTTTGACATGAACTTCATGTGGGTATGGGCCAGAATTCCTTTTTATTTTGTTTTCTTTTTTTAGGCTCGTCTGCAGGCCTCATCCATGTGCAGTGGGCTCCATTGGAGGTGAGGCTCGTCTGCACCGAACATTTCCATGTGCACTTCAGCTGTATGTCAACAGCTTTAAGCCTCCAAAGACATCGACGGTGAGAGGAGCAAGTGGCCCCCTTGCTTGTCTCTTCTACACACAAACATTAATTGCAGGTCGTCTCCTCTTTAACTACCACCTTTTCCTGCAAATATAAATAAAGGATCCTCCTCCCCTTTGCATAGCATCTTCATCAACCGATACTCCTTTCATCTTCTTGACTTCGTCTCCTTCTCTGCATTTCCTGAAGAAAGGGCTGCAATGGCTACCCTTAAGTTGTCTATGACTAGACCCACTTCCCTTTTCTTCTTCGTTGCCTTCTTTGCCTTCTCTGTTACTGTCTCCTACGGTGACTCTGGATGGGAGAGTGGCCATGCCACTTTCTACGGCGGTGGTGATGCATCTGGGACAATGGGTAAGTCTGCATTCTGCGGAATACTGCATTTCATTGATTCTTCTGCAACTTGAACGGGTTAAAATTTGTCATTAGCGGGTGTAGGGCTGTTTTTGTTTCATATGTTGGGTGATTCATGTATTTGATATGCAACTATGCAACAGGGGGAGCTTGCGGCTATGGCAACTTATACAGTCAGGGCTACGGCACGCTGACTGCTGCACTCAGTACTGCTCTGTTCAACGATGGCCTGAGCTGCGGGTCCTGCTACGAGATGAGATGCAACGACGACCCCAGGTGGTGCCGGCCAGGCAGCATCATGGTCACTGCGACCAACTTCTGCCCGCCAAACTTCGCCTTGCCTAATAACAACGGAGGGTGGTGCAACCCTCCCCTGCAGCACTTCGACTTGGCCGAGCCCGCCTTCTTGCAGATTGCTGAGTACAGGGCTGGTATTGTCCCTGTCGCATTCAGAAGGTGAGAAGATAGTTCTAGTGTTTTAATAACCCAAATTTGGCTGGAAGAAGAAGAAAAAGACGTGACGAATGTTTTCTTTTGCTTGGTGGGTTGTTCTTAACAGGGTCCCATGTGAGAAGAAAGGAGGAATAAGGTTCACCATCAATGGCCACTCCTACTTCAACCTGGTGCTCATCACCAACGTCGGCGGTGCAGGGGACATCCATGCCGTGTCCATAAAGGGGTCGAGAACAGGGTGGCAGTCAATGTCCAGGAATTGGGGCCAGAACTGGCAGAGCAACTCCTACCTCAACGGCCAGTCCCTCTCCTTCCAGGTCACCACCAGCGACGGCAAGACCGTCACCAGCTACAATGTCGCGCCTGCTGGTTGGCAATTCGGCCAGACCTTTGAGGGTAGCCAGTTCTGAGACAAGGGGATAGCAAGAGAAAATATTTTTTATCTCTTGTTGTCTGGATGAAGAAAACAAATTTGCAGGACTGGGGGGCCATGAATGCTGAGGTTGCTTTCTAGCGCCCGCTTGGCCGTCAGTCCTGTCACAGAATAGTATACCTCAATATGTTATGCATATTCCTTCAATGGCAGCATTTCTTTGCCCTTGGAAGTGGAAAGAGGCATTTAGTATTTGAAAGTTTGTTTGACTAGGAAATGTTTATAATTGGTCCTTTGTTTTATGTAAGGCACCTCCCTTTAGTTGTGTACTTGTGGAATACGAATCTTATCAAGAAGATGCTTCGTATAAAAAGTTGTTTCCATTGGCATTTCACCAATACGATCCACCAGAACTGTCTTCATTTTCACTTTTTTCAAGCGCATTTGGCAGAACTTGAAACAAACAGAAGCAAACAGTAGAGGCAGGAAGTTTGAAAATGCACAATCATAAGAGCGGTATAATTTCAAAAAGGAACCATTAAAAATAGGAGGGCAAGAAGTCATAACAAGAGTCATAAAGTCTCAACATGTGCAATTAATTGAACGAAGAGTAATTCAGAGATTAACCATTAAAAACAGTGGCAGGAAGACGATTAAAAAGTTGCAGAAAGTTTTAATTCGCGCAATCAATAAACAGGGTAGACAAGGAGATTAATGAGATTTGAATGAAACCTTTACCATCTTAGGCTGAAAAGTGACTTGCCAAATTGATACTTAAGTGTTGAAAACAGTAACAGCCTTAAATAAGGAACAGAATTCTCAGTTTGAAAATTACCACTTGCTACTTAAAGATGGCTGCGTTGCTGTTCCTGCAAGTAATTGGCCAGCTATCTGTCATAAAGAATGAATTTAATAGCAAGTGGATTTCGATTCTTCATAATTTCTAGAATTCAAACATTGTGCATGTCTAGTGGTTTTCGAAATGTACCTGCACAAGATTTTGGTTGCACATGTGATTTTGCATTTTGAAAGCGGGAAGCCGGGAAAGAGATTGGCATTTTCAGATGTATAAATGTAATTTGCAGTAAAGATGTCTCTCAAAATCTATAGATTGCAAAATTTCTTGTAAACCTCCAAATAAACTGATCCAGTAATGCATCTCTATGGAGTAAAATTTGTTAATCACATCTCGACAGTAAAATACTTAAAACAAAGGGTCAAAGTTTGATCTTTTAGATGTAGTGCTGAATTTTTGTTCAACATGTTTTTCTTCCCCTCCTCCGCAGGAAACCATCCTTCAGAAAGGAAAACCTTCAGCATGCCCAGACCGGCCTTGAAATCTCAAGCAGCAGAACGGGAGAGCTCGGATTTAATCCAAGATCGTAACCTTCCTTGTTCAATTAAATCACATGGGATCCACTCTTTTTCTCTGCAAGTCGTTGCGCAGGCCGTTAAGTTTCTGAAAAAAAGGAGGAATAAAGCTAGATGAAGGTTTCCTGAAGCTGAGAACTACTGTTTATAAAGAGTTCATAGTTTTTCGCCAAAAGCTTCATCAACGACAAACTTTTAAGTTTTAAACAAAAAATGAGGAAACTAAGATGCTAAAAGATAAATTGCTCAACTAGAAAATGTTCCCAAAACTCCACTGTTGATATTTCTGATAGTGAGCAATTTTTCGTGAAGTTTGGAACATGGGGTTTTTCTTTTTCCCCCTTTGACAAAACAGAGGTTCTTCAATGAACTTTTCCTTGTGATCTGCAAAATGGGCAATCAGAAGCTAGTTTGAGTTCCAGGACGCGGTTGTGGCTTCAGGCTCACGAGCAACGGAAGATCGTTTATGATGCAATTGCACAACAATTATCTTAAATTTCTCGAGTTTTAAAGGGTAAGGTTTTTCTCGAGTAGAACACGACAAACTTAAGAAAAAAGAAAAAATATGCTAAATTTTTAAAAATTCAAAAAAATGAGGGGAAAATAAAAAAATATGCTAATCTTTTTAAAAATTAAAAAACTAAAAAGAGAGAAAAATAAAATAATTGAGAGGCTAATAACAGAAACATAAAAAAACAAGTAGATTTACAACAAATAAAAATTAAAGAATGAAAAAAAAATCATCATTAAAAAAGTGAAAAATGAATAAAACGGAAAATTGAAAAAAAAACTTTTTATTCTCTTGTTTCTTTTATTTTAACGTTTTTTTATTTACCACATTTTTTCGTGTTAAAAAAAAGTGTTTTTTTTCTTGTGACTTCCGTAATAAGGGTTAAACTTTCAACCTGAAAATGAATTTGCCTGTTGCGACTAGTTGCCCAAGAGATCGTTCATCCGTATGACTAAGAAAATGCACTTCAACTTTTGAAGTGAATAAGGTGAACAGTTCTAACTCTCAGGATCAGAATTTGACAGGATCTGCCCAAGGCCTTTCATTGAAAAGGAAAGGCCCATTGATCTGCCTAAGCTCTCCCGCTCGTTCTTCAAGAGATCACGCATGTTATCTGCCAAATCAAAAGCGGTCAGCAACCTCCACAATCCATGTTTTTATGATAACTGTTATGATTGCAAACATAAATCAATGCATGTAATTTTGGTGAGCTTCATCACCCCATCATCTGCCATGAAATTGGCGAAAAGGAATGTAGGATTATTTTCAAAAGAGATTGGCGCTCAACCAGAATTTCTCTCCCCTTTTTTACATGTTCCTCATTATTCTCGCACCTGAGATGCAAACGAATCACGTAACAAAAAAATTTCATCCACAAATTGCGCGAGAAAAAGAAAACTCCCAGAAGCTACTAGGAATTGATGGTTCTCAGGTGCCAATGTCGACGGGAGCAGAATTCATTCTCCGACGTCAATCAGGTGTCGAAGTTTCGCTCCGTTCTTCCACGGACCGGAAGAACGCACCCACCTGACGACAAATTCTGTTACTGTATATGTACATGAACCTTAATCAGGGCCACCATTTATGGTGGCAGCCAATCTTGGTCAACGGAGTCTGCTAACAATCTTCAGTCTTTCAAAGATAATATACGTTCCAAGTTTTGCTAAAAACAGGAGTTAGGCGTTCTGTTTCCATAGTGACCAAAATCTGTCACTAGTTATCATGTGGAACATACCTCAAGGATCAGACAAAAGTGTTTGTACTAATGCTGGTCTTGAGGGTCTTGGTGTTGATCTTAAAACAGGGATTGTGCTTGCCCATTTTAGAAACACAAAAATAAGTTTTTATTTGGGAACCCACTTTTTCCTCTGAACTCAAGGAACACTACCCACTTTTGAATTTCATGAGCTGGATGTTCCTTTCAACTCCCAAATTTTAGATCTGACTTAAAGATTGGCATCTTGTGAATTTCCTTAGATTCATCACGTGTGAATGCTGATAGATGGGGCTGACGTATGTGTCAAGAATTTCTTGTGGGACATAGATCAATATGCATCAACAGTACATTTTAGCAGAATAAATAGAGGACCTAGTCTCCCTTTTCCTAGCACAAGCAAACACATTCAGACCTCTCCTCACTGTCTCTCTAAACTTGAACTCTTGTTCTGCCATTCCTCAAGAAAGCTTCGGTCGAAATGGCTGCAGTAATCAAGTCCCTGGCTACTACACCAGCTTCTTTCTTCCTCTTGATCCTCGTGTTTGCCTTTTCTCCTGCTGGTTCCTCTGCTGACTATGGATGGCAGAGTGGCCATGCTACTTTCTATGGTGGCAGTGATGCAACTGGGACAATGGGTAAGTGTGAGCCTCATCCAGTACTGAGCGGCTTTCAGTACTCTTTTGAGTCGTTTGGGACCCAAAAAAATTCAAATTCGTGAAAGGGTCTTTGTAAAATTTGTTGGTAACTTTATGTTTTTTGTGACGGTTCATATATGTGTGGTACTAATGATGCTCATATTTGATGTAAAATTCTGCAACAGGTGGAGCTTGTGGCTATGGCAACTTGTACAGCCAGGGGTATGGCACACTCACTGCTGCACTCAGCACTGCTCTGTTCAACGATGGCCTCAGCTGCGGGTCATGCTACGAGATGAGGTGCAACGACGACCCCAAGTGGTGCCGGCCTGGCAGCATCACGGTCACCGCCACCAACTTCTGCCCGCCGAACTACGCCCTGGCTAATGACAATGGCGGGTGGTGCAACCCTCCCTTGCAGCACTTCGACTTGGCAGAGCCTGCTTTCCTGCAGATCGCCGAGTACAGGGCCGGAATTGTGCCGGTAGCATTCAGAAGGTAAGCAACTCGAGCGATTGGTTCTTCGATCAAGCAATTTCACCATTCTTTAAAAGAAAAATGTTTCTTTGGTCCTTCGTTCTGCTATCACAAGTGCTACAAAATATACCTTGTGAATCAGAAGTTCCTGCTGACGATTCAGATTTTATATGTTCTTTTGTTGGTTGCTGTTCTCAACAGGGTGCCATGTGTGAAGAAAGGAGGAATAAGGTTCCAGATCAACGGCAACCCTTACTTCAACCTGGTGCTCATCACCAACGTAGGTGGCAACGGAGATGTCCATGCGGTGGCCGTGAAGGGGTCGAGAACAGGGTGGCAGCCCATGTCAAGGAACTGGGGCCAGAATTGGCAGAGCAACTCTTACCTCAGAGGCCAATCCCTGTCCTTCCGGGTCACCACCAGCGACGGCAGGACCGTCACCAGCTACAATGCTGCGCCTGCAACTTGGCAATTCGGCCAGACCTTCGAGGGCAGCCAGTTCTAGACATAATTACATGGACATGCATTGCCGGAATCCACAGCATAGAGACGCATACATGTGCGCCAGTGTGCCTGTTGAGTCGAGAGAAGAGACGTCGGGGTCAAAAATTGCAGGGACAGGGCCATGGGAGCTTAGGTGGTTGCATATCACCCGCGTGCTTTATATATATATATGATTCTTTTGGTAGAACTTGCTGGCTTTTGAATGAGGTAGAACAAGTTATTACTTGGATGTGTGGACGAAAGTGATTACAAGGAAATTATTCGACCGTTTGGCAATTCATTTGGGAGCATTGTTTTACCATATTTTGCAACTAATAAAACACGCATCAGCATTATTGCTTTATTATAAATGCTCATCAAGGGGAAGTTTGATAATTGCTTGGATAGTTCATCAGCGAAGATAATGAGTGCATTGTAAGAGAGCCGTTTAAATGTTTTTGTTAGCTTCTCCAAATTTGACAGGTACAGTGTTCGATTTTAGTATCCCCAATCGAACTTGAAAAATTCCGATCGAAAATCCAAAGCTTTTTATTTGCTTTCGAATCAACTCATGAAAAAATGAATGAATAAATAAATACAAGCTTCTTCATGGGTTTGATTTTGTGAGAATTTGCTGTAAGTTTCACATTAACATGTGAATTGAATCCGGACCGCTATAAACTAGTCTCTAACCTACACCTTTTTTGTTTTGCTTTGAGAAAAGAAAATCCATAGTAATTTTAGAGGGTATATCATAGCTTGTTTGGCTGGTGACTGGTGTCACATTAAAGGCAGATCACTAGTTCAATTCTCGTAAGTGCTATGGCCGAGAGAAAAAATTCAGCAGCAATTATAATTTGAATATCATGAAATGCCTGCTAATGAATAAGCCATCAAAGTTTATTTAACAAAAAGATTTGCTATACTTAATGAAATATTATGCCCACAACTAAACCGAGGCAATATAGCTAAAGCGCTAAGAGGCGTTTGATAACACAAGCATAATGTTTTTTTATGAATCAGTTCTTCAGATTCATGGAACATTACATGGCTTTGCATATTAGTCCCATCAATATGGCGATTGACTTATATTATTTAATTTAAAAAATTTGTGATTTATTTAATAGAAAACGATTTTGTCAAAAAGAGTCCTCTGTTCTTGACCAACTTCCACTTGAAGGGGCTTAAGTCCAAGTCCCCATTAACACAGTCAAAGTTTTTCTTCTTCTTCTTCTTTCTTCTTTCTAATAAGTAACTGAGCTTAGAAAAATCCTAACCAGATTATCACTACACAAACTGGTGTCTGGATATCAATCTTGTTAAGGTAATTGAAATTCAAATCCAATCAGACCCTCTTTGAATCAATAATTGGCTTGGCATTGAAGGGGGCGCATAGCACATTTCGCATGGTAATTTTTTTATTTTATATTCTCAATTTCCGGTTTCTTGTCTTGTGTTTATTTGATCCATGAATTTTTACAATAAGAAGTTAGATATATTTTATTTCTTAGCTATATTTTATTTCTTATCCAATTCACAAATGATATCAACTCTACCTCAGTTCAGACAAATTTCCGAATGTTAGGCTCACAGGATGATGAACAGATCTGGAAGCCAAATATTTTAATAAAATTCTCCTGACCTTATCAACTGGTCTCTCGAGCCTGACCCGTTAATATTATCCAACACTACATGAACATGAGCTACGTGCATAATTTACGATTTGATATTTGTCATTCTAAGCTTCAGCTTTTCTTAATATGGTAATATGTTCGTATGACGTGTTAGTCAGTCCGATTCTCCCTCACCACCCTTTCAAACTTAGATAGCCAAACAATGAAGTGGAATTAATCGTGGTGAGAAGGGCAGGTGCATTCCGGCAAAAGAAATAAGGAGGTTTTCCGGTGAAATTTGACACAACTGCTTTGACCAGCAGCTGGTATAAGGTCGGTCGGTCGGTCCCTGGTTCCAATTCTTTGCACAAGTCAAAGCAAGGCTAGGCTATAAGAATAAGTGTCGTGTTTATAAGAATTTGGCTATAGGTTTTGAAGTTTTAAGTTCTAGGGGAGCGACAAAGTTTCGCAGCCTAAGTTTAGCTTCCCAGAGCCATAAATTGAAAAGTGTGAATTTCTTTAAAGAAAACCAACTATTCGCAGCAAGCACTGTTTGGGTAGGAAGAAACAAAGTAGGCCTCAGAAAAATAAAAGAAAGAGATTACATGGAACGAACCTGGTTATATGCACAGGCATATACAAATGCTTTGTGTGCATGTCAAGTACCTTCAAAAGTGGGTCAGAGAGCCACTGCCAGAAGTACACTTGGCCTTTTCTTAAATGTTGTTGTGTAACCAGCTGTCTATATTTAGAGTCCGAGCGAGTGGACAGCAGGCGAAAGAAGGAGTTGGTCCAAGGTAGGCTACTCGCCAATCCCTAAAGATGGGTCCAACTACGTGGTATGGAGGTTTTGGTCTGGTTTGTTTTTATGTTCTCCAATCCCATCAACTTCAAATGCCATTGGATACCTTGGTAGGTACGCAACTGAACCGACCTTTTCCAACCCTAATCCACCATTTATGCAGTGATCTATGATGAAAGGGACGTGGTTACGTTCAAAGTTAAGAGTTGTTTTGAATTGTCAATTTATCATGGGAAGATGATTGAAATGCATCTCCTCATTAGGAGAAGGGATGGATTTGGTATTTTTGCGGTCTCTTTGTTCGCTTGACCTACTTGTCAGTCTATTCATGAATCCTGCCTTGAAAACTTGATTAAACCAAGCATATATTGTCAAATCTTGGTTTTATAACAAGGTTAAGACATAAATATTCGAATATGTTAATTTGAAAGGATTAATGGTAATCATCTTGAAACTATACATTTCTTTAGTCTGATTAATTTATACATAAGTTGCAATATTTTGAGGTGCATGGAGGCAAACATCTAATTCTTGCTGGCTTTAGTTTTGAGTTGTCAGATTTTAAAGTTTTTGATATGGGTAGGGTGGACCGAGTCGAGCTACCAAACAGCCTAGTCCATACCCTTTAATTCAGACTCAAGCCCTATGTCGAGCCTAAGCCCATTTTCCAACATTAGTCTCTCTCTGGAGTATTTCATCCTACCGTGGAGTCTACACAAGATCTGGCAACACATATATCATAAAATATTCCTATTCAATTGGGCGACGATCCAATGCTCTTCTTCGTCCGTACGGTTAGATCTTACAAATTTTAATTTTTAAAGGGCAATTCCACTTGTCTGTGTAATACATTTGCAGAGGGTCCTTAAGACATGTCCTTTTGACATTTTCTGGTCAAATATAGCGGAATGAAATGGGGCAAGCAAGTTATTTAATTTCCTTTGCAACTTCATCTCATCACATGACGAGAAGCAGATTTTCAAAATGTTTCTGTCGTTCTCCTTGTGATGAAAAGGAGACGGATGACCGTCCTCACGTCAATCAGGGGGCGCCATTAATGGGGAGTCAAGCTTACCAGCTGCCGACGATCATCTCATGCATCGAGCAACCTTTTTCTCAAGCAACTCAAAGTCCCAAATTCCAAATCTTGACCAAGAGTTTTGGTTTCTCACTTTCACATTGATCGGACCTAAAAAAACAGGCCCCTAATTACCGTAAGACTGCATGGCCCGTAGAAAAGGCTAATATTAATTTCATGATCCCGCATTTCATGATTCTGATTGATCTCAAAACACGGAATGTGGTGGTTGGGTTGAAGAATGCGCGAGCGAGAACAAGATTACACATCGAAAGAAGGTTCGATCTTTGCCAAAATTTTCTTGTGGGCAGGTGCCGATGTGGGCCAGAAGCTCTTCTTTCTTAGCAATATAAAAAGAGATATCTCTCTGCCTTTGCCAAGCACCAGCAACCTCAGTACCCCAAGTACTTCCTTAGTTCCTTTCCATCTCCCTACACTACACTTCAGCAGAGTAGCTCTGTTTTGAGAGTTGCAATGGCTGCTCAGAACTTCTCCACAACTAAACGAGCTTCTGTTTTGCTTCTGCTCCTCGCGTTCGCCTTTTCATTTACTCTCTCCTACGGGGACTATGGATGGCAGACCGGCCATGCTACATTCTATGGTGGTAGTGATGCAACGGGGACGATGGGTAAGGCTCCGAGTTCTTTTCTTCCAACGTTGCTTCTTCTGGCAGTATTAAGCCTTTTTAGATTTGAATAAATTGAAATTGCTGCCGTAGATTGCTGGGTTTCTTGTGATGATATGTGATTGTTCATATATTTGATGCGTAAAACTGTGGAACAGGAGGAGCTTGTGGTTATGGAAACTTGTACAGCCAGGGCTACGGCACCCTCACTGCTGCACTCAGTACTACCCTCTTCAATAATGGCCTGAGTTGTGGCTCCTGCTACGAGATGAAATGCAACGACGACCCCAAGTGGTGCCGGCCGGGCACCATCACGGTGACCGCCACCAACTTTTGCCCGCCGAACTACGCCTTGGCTAATAACAATGGCGGGTGGTGCAACCCTCCCCTGCAGCACTTCGACTTGGCCGAGCCTGCTTTCCTGCAACTCGCCGAGTACAGAGCCGGAATTGTGCCAGTAGCATTCAGAAGGTAAGAAGGCAGTAAAGTACTCTTCTGTCAACAGACCAGATTTGTCTGAAAGAAGAACAAGTTGTCATAATGGTGTTGTTCTAATTAACAGGGTTCCATGCTTGAAGAAAGGAGGAATAAGGTTCACCATCAACGGCAATCCTTACTTCAACCTGGTGCTGATCACCAACGTGGGTGGCGCAGGGGACGTCCACGCCGTGGCCGTAAAGGGGTCGAGAACAGGGTGGCAGCCGATGTCCAGGAATTGGGGACAGAACTGGCAGAGCAACTCCCACCTCCAAGGCCAGTCCCTCTCCTTCCGGGTCACCACCAGCGACGGCAGAACAGCCACCAGCTACAATGCAGTACCGGCAAATTGGCAATTTGGCCAGACTTTTGAAGGTGCCCAGTTCTAGTACTCAGAAAATACAATCAGCGAAGGAGTTCGGAGTCATGGCCGTGAAAGCTGAGGTGGACTGTTACCGCCCGCTCGGCCATATCTGTCACAGACACTTAAAACATACATACTCCATTGTTTCTATTTTACGAGTCCTCGGCGTTTGTAGGGAGAAGATGAGAGTCGTGCAGTTCCATATAGTGCTAGCTCGGTTATCTCATATACCAATATATACTTGTATCACGAAATTGAGAGATTACTATGCCTTTCTGTTTTTCAACAGTACACTTGACTGGTTAACCATGATCTTCATCATACTAACTGATGATGAACAGTAAGACTTTCAGAAGTTAAAGCTCTATCGCTACTCATGTTTGAATCCTTTCTCCGCATGACATGTACTCAACCGTCTCCGTGCCCCATTTCACACATGAATGCCTCCTATTAATAAACATTTGAGTTGAGCCTACGATGGCTTACAAGCTGACCAAACAAACAACCGATACAACTATTTGGAATTTAAACATTGACGTCCTCGAGCTTCTTAAAATTTGAGGGAAAAAAACTTAGGCTTTCATTAAGAAAATAACTGAAAGCTTAAATAATTTACAAAAGCAAGCACCTCAGATTTTGAAATCGGCAACATCTCAAGGTTTAATTTTCTATCAGCGAAACACCCGCCCCTTTTTTCCTCTTTGAACCGGCAGTTGGTGAATAGTGTTCAAAATTTATAGTCTCCTTTTTATTTTTGAAAAGAGGGAACATTGGAGAACGAGAATGTAAAGGCATATGTCCTCCCAAGCATTTGAATAAGTTGGACTGGGAGACTTGGAAGCCTTTATTTACCATTCACCTTTTTGAAACGTCTCAACAAACAAAGAGCTAACTCATAGCACTTCTCAGGAGGAGGAGTTGGTTGTCATATATATATATATATATATATATATATATATATATATATATATATATATATATATATATATATATTTATATTTATATATATATAATATAAAGAGAAACGGGCAAAAAAGTAACGTTTATTTTTAGACTTTCTGTAGAGAGACTTCAATTTTTTTCAACAAAGGTGTTTCATCACCAAGGAAATTGGCGTAATGGACGGAAAGGAGAGGACTAGTATGTGGTTAGTCTGCTTCTTTTGTCATGGCAACTCCTTGTATTTTAGTTGATGCATAATAAAGATACCACCCCGATTCACCAAAAGTATAGTTAATACCTTGAGGTGAGGTGACAGAGAGAAATGTAAAGATTTCGATTTTAAATTGAACAATATGATGAAATACTCATCCTTCTCATTTGAAACTATGGAAAGTGCATGCATAATTTTGGGTCCTAACATGAGGCCTCATGTTTCTTGTAAAATATAACCTGCTCGACATCTCATAGGTCATGAGGTACAAGTGAAAATCTAGAGAGCTGGACGGGGTCTGCAGCCATGCCCCCTCAACCTGAAATTTTGAAAAGAAAAATAGCTTGTAAATGTTTTGAAAACTTTCAGCTTGGCCTTACAAAATTTTGAAAAAAAATAAATGCGCCTCAGTGAAAAGTTTTCAGAAGTTTTACTCCTTTTGCGTTTCACTATAATCGGCCATCAAGACAAAAGTTCTGGAACCCAGTGAAAATTAGTTCCTAAACTAAATAGGTAGAGGGTTACGGGTTCCTTAAAGGCTGACATATCTCACACTTTGAATCGGCCGCTAATTTGATTCACAATGGCCTAATTCAAGCCGATTCGGGCGACACTGGCTCTCATAAAAGAAGTCAGATGTAACCAATTACAATTTAAATTAAGCAACATCATCAGTTCATGCATTCATTGGAGAAAGCCTGTGTTTTCTCTTGATGATCTATGAAATATAAGATGGATATCTAATGGTGACAACCGTTCTGATTTCGGCATCTACGATTTTGGGGTTTTACCCGTAACTATCGAAGAACCTGAGGAGCTTTCCCATCAGGCTCACCTACGGCCGGCCGCCCTTAGATGGGATCTCATTCTGATATCCATCAGTCAAGCAATGAATGATGGAGAAGGCCGTGCCGTTTTGGCGGTGTGGGAGCCATCAATATGTCAATCCCAAGAAAAAGTTTTGTGATTAGAAAGATCTCCTGGGGAAAGGAATTTTGTAGAGGAGGGAAGCTTGATAGTTACAAATTTCATTCTTTCGATGTCAAAAGAGAAGGAAGAAAAGATGTTCACCTTCGGCGAAAAGCTGGAGTAAAGGAAACAACCTACCATAGATCCACCTTAATCAAGGGCAACATTCATGGGCGCCAGTCATCGACAATGACGTCTGCCGACTTTCTCTATATCTCTTTCGCTCTGCTTTTCAAAAATCTCAATGACCCAAGTTCCACATCTTCACTGAAATGGCAGTTTTTGGTGTCCCATTTTCATATTGACCCAAGTGCTTCTGTTTGTGTGGCGGGGCAAAGAGGAACTTCATGTAAACCTACATCTACTCAAGTTGATCTTTTGCCGTTGAATGGGTCCAGGGGGTTACAGTATAAATAGAGCACCCCCTCCACCTTTGCAGAAGCACAATAACTCGACTTCTCCTGGACGCTTCAGCTTGAGCCTTTGCTCTCTGTCATTCCTCAAAAGAGAGTTGCCATGGCTGCTTTTAAGTTCTGCACAACTAAACAAGCTTCCTTCTTCCTCTTCATTGTCCTGTTCGCATTCTCTGCTACTGCCTCTTATGGCGACTATGGGTGGCAGAGCGGCCATGCCACGTTCTATGGTGGTGGTGATGCAACTGGGACCATGGGTGTGTTTTCACTCTTGTTCGAGCATTGATTCTTTTGTATTCAGCTTCTTGTTAATGTTACCTTGTATCATATCTTATGGTGGTATTGATGATTTTGTGTATTGGACGAACAGGGGGAGCTTGTGGATATGGCAACCTGTACAGCCAGGGCTATGGCACACTGACTGCTGCACTCAGCACTGCTCTGTTCAACAATGGCCTCAGCTGCGGGTCATGCTATGAGATGAGGTGCAACGACGACGCCAAGTGGTGCCGGCCGGGCAGGATCACGGTCACGGCCACCAACTTCTGCCCGCCGAACTACGCCTTGGCTAATGACAATGGCGGGTGGTGCAACCCTCCCCTGCAGCACTTCGACTTGGCGGAGCCTGCTTTCCTGCAGATCGCCGAGTACAGGGCCGGAATTGTGCCAGTAGCATTCAGAAGGTAAGAAAGCAGTCCTCATCTGTTAGCAGACCAGATTTGTCTCAAAGAAGAACGAGTTGTCTTAATGGTATTGTTCTATTTAACAGGGTTCCATGCTTGAAGAAAGGAGGAATAAGGTTCACCATCAACGGCAATCCTTACTTCAACCTGGTGCTCATCACCAACGTAGGTGCCGCAGGGGACGTCCATGCGGTGGCTGTAAAGGGGTCGAGAACAGGGTGGCAGCCCATGTCCAGGAACTGGGGACAGAACTGGCAGAGCAACTCCTACCTCAGAGGCCAGACCCTCTCCTTCCGGGTTACTACCAGCGACGGCAGGACCGTCACCAGCTACAATGCACTGCCGGAAAATTGGCAATTTGGCCAGACCTTCGAGGGTAGCCAGTTCTAGACAGAGAGAGATTAAGACAAGCATACACGCATTGTTGGTAGAGAGAGAGAGAGAGACATTGTATGTAGGCCATGAATGCTGAGGTGGCCTCCGTTAGCACCCGCTTGGCCACAACGTCGAGTTTGTCATAGGTACTTGTTCTATTGTATTGTTTTTCATGGTAGAATTTTTTGGCCTATAAAAAGCCCAGAATGTCTTTTGCTGCCATCTGGATTTTTCGTATGAGCTTTTCATGAAGTCTCCTTGTTCCATGGTCCGGCATCATATGCAGCTGGAGCAGCTCAACTTACGCTGCTTCCTGTTATCCACTATGTTCTTGATAAGATTTAGCAGAATATAGACGGTCATATAAATAAAATGTTAAAAGCAAACGAAGGGGAAAGAATAATCGATATATTTTGACCTAAAAGAAATACTGGGTAATGCTTGACCAACCATCATGTTAGGGGAGAACCATACAAAACGTGTCAAAATGCAAAACTGGTGAAATAATCCAACAAAAACAAGCTAACCAAAGGTAATTCAGCATGAATTACACAAAGTTAGTCGAAGGTGAATAAAAAATAGAAACAAATCCTGGCCCTAAAGAATGTCTAGGATCCAAGTTTAAGATTCAGAACTTGAAGCGTACTGTCAGAAGCAGTTGTCGTTCATGATATCTGTCCCTGTGAACCTTTTTTTTTGCTACATTATGGAGGTAAACGTGCAAATAATAGTTCCATCAACCAGGCTAGGGTGTTGAATCTCTTTTTCTTCAAGTTGATGCACGGATATCAGGAGTTTCATACCTGCCATTGCAAATTTTGCAGTAGAAAGAACAAAGTTTCTAAATCTAGTGATATTTGTGACATATGGTTGAACCCACTTCATTAGAGGCAAAATTTTACGAAGGTAAAAAGAAATAGAAGGAAATAAAAAAGATACCCTTTTTCAAACTTGAAAAAGCAATCCAAACAAGCAAGAAGCCTGTAAGCAAGGATATGATACATCACGCCCACCGTGGATTCTTGAACTTGGCCTTGTCTTAGCTTGCACAGTCCAAGTGCAGCCAGGAATGAATCTAGACCAGACAAGCAGGAAGTACCTAGGTTCTGTCCCTAATGCTTCATTTACATGTCTAATCCACTTTAAATAAGACTGGAATTGAATTACACAGAAAATGAAAGCAATTTGGTTAAATGTGACCAATGTCCATGTCACGGGCGTCAGCCCGTGACAGTCCAATTTCAATCTATAAATAACAGTGTCATTGAATTTCAAAAGGTGAAACAAAGAAAACAACAAAAAATGAAACAAAACAAATGCATAAGTTCATGCATTTGTAAAGATTAGTATCAGCGAGTAATGCTTGTCGCTAAATAGACATTGTGTAACACAGCAATCACTGGATCAAGGAAAGAACTTGTGGAAGCTCTATGACATTATCAATGGTATAACTAGGCCTTGCAGTAACATCCTCCGGTATATCAACAATCCCATGAACGTTGACCCATACAGCAGCCAAGAGATTAGCATTCCTTGCTCCCTGCAGAACAAAAAATATAATGAAATGTTTGGAATATCTGCTTTCACAAGCATTCAATAAGTTTCCCTCAAAGAACAACATTTAATAACACAGCATGCTGCCTCTGTTACAAGGCATACTTAAAAGCAAGCCACTAGCTCTATATAGAAGGTATAATTATCTACGGAAGGCTCCAATTCCTTACACCTGAACATCAGTTTTCAGGTTATCCCCCACCATGACAGACTCCTCTGGTCTGCTACCAACAAGTTCACATGCTTTTATGAAAATGCTCGGATGCGGCTTCTCGTTTGCTTCCTCTGGGAAGTCCAAAAAGAACATTAGTTTGCATCTCTCTCTCTCTCTCTGATAGGAAGAGTATATTTAGAAAACAAATGCATTCACAGACCTCCACCAACAAGAATAACATCAAATAGTTTTGAGGCTTCAGCTGCTCCCAGCTTATCCCGTTGAACCTACAGAAAAGATAAAATGTTAACTACAAAAAAAGAATGTCTTTTGTACCTTATAGACCATTAAGAGATACTGAAAAAACTTGATAGAAAATTCGGACCTTTGGGTGGCCATTTGTAATGATGCATGTTTTAATTCCTTGGTCTTGTAATTCCCTGACCATCTGCATTGAGCAATTCTGGACACTATCAGCACTTTGATGCCCCACGGTTGGCAGTAACACATGAAAATACTCCACAGAACACATGCTTATCACAAAATTAGCCGGATAATTCACCAGTCTTCAAATTGGGATGCCTAGTGGACATCAGCTTTTAATAACCAATGGTCTGATTCACCACTTTATTGACAATCATCAATTCCCTATGATAAAGAAAAACAAGGAAAACATTCTAAAGTAATTTCTCATGTCCATCCTCTAAATCAAAACAAGTATATGCACTGAAGCCAACATAACAAACAAGAAAGAAAGCACTCGAGTATATCAAGGAATCAAACACACATGCTATGGAAACCGTCATAAACCATGCATTACACATAAAAATCTTTAGAAACAATATCTGGGCCCTTTGACATAAATTTTCAGGTTCAACCCCTGCATACAGTACATGTGCGGTTGTTCTGAACAGAAAAAGCCAGTTTTTTCATCTTCAAGCATGCAAGAATGCATACATATAAAATGGGTGGTACATAGCACCGGTTGATTTAAAAGATTACGCAGATTGCAGATGATAGTAATTTGCAGACAACATGAAATTCATATCATGTGCCAAATAATGTTACAAAATAGATTCCAAAAGCATTCAAGTGCATGAGGTCTATAATGCTCATTACTTTCAAATATTACATGATAGAGTAGTAAGGTAAAGTAACTGTAACAAATTTCTAAGTATCACACATGGAGGTGCCTGTTGTATAAGTGACCAAAGACAAGAAAAGAAATTTTAGACCGATACGTGATCATTTCTCATGCTATATGAGCACATTGGTGAATGGGCTTCAAAGGCTTAAAAGTTAGTTTTAGTTAAACATGTGCACCTCCATAACAGTCTGATGAAAGTGCCCAATCTGATAAGAAGTTAAAAAGTGAAGAATGGAGGAACCTTGCCTGTTCAACACCTGGCAACCATTTGAAAGAAGTCATTCTTGTCATGTCAAAACAGTCTTGTACTTCCTGTTTCAAAGCCATTACGAAACTAAGATATAAGCCACAACCATAATGGTGTTACCAGAGAAAGCTTTTGACCAGAATAACATCTAAATTCATTACTCTAGCAAGTGCAATGTCATCAATGCCTTGCTCCTGTAGAGCTTTATGCCATAATTGTGCACGCCACTCTGTGACATCAATCTGAGAACAATAAAAGTAATGCTAATGTTAAAATTTATAAGAATCAGCATTTCTACAAAAACTTATAGAAATAGATCCCCAAGATTGCAACTGAATATCAAGCATCAAATCCACGGGCTGGTAAGTGGTGTCTTAGAAGCTTGTACTGCAGAGTACAAATTTGGTGACAACCCATGTATGACTATGATGGTCAATCTATTCATGACTCGCAGCATGGAGAGTTCAAATCCAAGACAGTCTACTTTCAGAACTCAAGCAAAAGTGACATTTATTTATCACCAATCACAGTTATCTCGAGGAAGGAAGACACACATGATTTTGGTGATGTTTCCCTCTGGACAAGACATTCAGTGGAACGTTTCAATCTTTCTGTATTCAACCTTCCAAATTTTGTTTTTTATTAACCATAACCTTCATTTCAGTCAGCAGGCAAGCTAGGATAGACAAGTTCCTTACCAATTTGTAAACACAAACATACTATACAACATTTCATATGAAAGGGGTTTACCGTCAAATAACTTTGAAGTAGTTGCCCCTAATGCAGCTGTGACTCATCCAGAGAAATTATTGGGGTTTCTATCTTAATAAACTTGAATTTGTTAAATCTAATGCTTTAAATCAACAGCACTAGGCTGTAAGTTTACAGCCTTTATGTGATCGTTTATGAGACAAACTAAGTCTTTCTTGAGAACTAGATGATGATACCCAACGGTGTTTCAAATCTTCGCATCATGATGCTCCACAGGTCCCATTCTGTAGAAGCAATATACTCTTTTCTCTCCTGTTCCCAACCATCACAGTAGAAGCAATAGTCCCTAATCGTGAATCTAAATTGTCAATGCTGTTTATAATCAGCTCTTCTTCGGTGCCAAGCATTTCATGGTGCAGCATCATCTGCTTGTGATTGAGGGAGCACAAGAAGGCAGAGCACAACTAATTTAAGTTAGCCTTAGACAGACATTATGTGAAACTAAGTTTTTTCCTTTTGTTCAGCTTCAACAAGACATGAGTGTACAACGACCATTAGCATCTATCCATCTAATATCAAATAATCGTCAAGGGACCAACTTAGGAACATGAAAAAGGAGAATAACAGCAATAATTAACTTAACCAACGGTTGTATGTACCTTTGCAACACACCTTGTACAGTTTTTCTGTAGGTGTCAGCCAACAGACACGTGAAACACACACAGACCAAACTCTCACAAGCTAAGGTTCTAATAGATAACGTCTATAGGATTTACATGCCTAATCAGGATGGGCAATGATTTCCTCAATAGGATATCGCACCCAATAAATCATTCTTTTGAAGCCCATTGAAGTGCTTGGCAACCAAGACCGCATTGAAACGCATAGGTTCGATGTACTCTTTCAGATTAATCAAAAGAGTGAAGAAATTTTTTACGGCAACAAAAGCGTTTAACATTAACATCATCGCATTCGATATACCCAATGACGACTAGCCTGTAAATACCAAAAAACAAGAGAAGTTTCCCAAGTTCTGAATCATGACCGATGCAGTCAACTACAACTACAACATTTAATTTATCTTCATTAAGAAGTATAAAGTATAAACAATATAAATTACCAAAACATTGATTTTGGTAGACGGTAATGCTGATATTAATGGATGGATTCGTTATCATGGGCATCGCAAGAATCGAATCAAAAATTTGGGTTTTCGCATGAATCAGTGGCTTTCTTGGTGAAAAGATCGAAGGCAACCTGATTGTGGGGATCCCAGGGCTGCGGGATGAAGGCCCTCCAAAAGCTGTCAGCGACGTCTTGACCACGGACAGTTGGGTAGCGGGAATGGAGGAGCTCCACCGCCCTTGAGCAAGCAGCTTGATTGGTGGCATCGGTGGACACGAGGGTGTCGTCCAAATCGAACAGCACGGCCTTCACCACCATCCGTCTTCTTCCGTCTTTGTCCCACCCCTATTCTGCTCCAACTCCCAGACTCGAGGATGCTGTGGCAATTACGCTGAAACGAAGCAGGCAGGCACCTTGGGCCTAAACCATTTTCAGACGTGGGGAAGTCAAATTGGAGAAACAAGTTTTCAAACCCCCGATGTTCTGCCCCAGATCAGATGTATAACGAGTCCAACCAACTCGGGTGTTAACTCTAACTCACCAGTGTGAACTAAACCAGCTCACCTCGTTTAAATTTAACTCAGCTCTAGTCTTTTTATATTTGTTAATCTTCGAATTTTTAATAAATTTTAACACCTTTTTTATGATTTTCATTTTCAGTTCCATTTAAAAAAAATGTATGAATAAAATGATAAAAACTTAAAAGAGTAGACCTGGAACTCACCTCATGTAGCTCAACCGGAACCAAGCAATATATAGCTCGAGCCTAGCGTTGCACTTTCCTGTCTGCCACTTGTGCTAGCTCATTCAAACGAGGATTCAAACAAAAGTACAGATGTTAACTTGCTTGGTTTTTCAATAAAATAATAGATGGTAAGCTGCTTAGCTTTTTCGTTTTTCAGTTGGAAAATTTACCTTGGGTTGGTAGGATTGAAGTAAAAGGCCCAAACAATTTCCGTCGTCCTTAACGCTTTGTTTGGTTGGAGGGAAAGGGAGGAAAATGAAGGGATGGAAAGAGACGGAAAAGAAAGGGAAATGAAGAGACAGGAAAGGGAATGAAATGGAACGAAAAAAAAGACTAAATAGCACATAGATTTAGAAAGGAAGAGTAGTGTGTGAATAAAAAACTCTTTTACTTACCTTTCTTTCCTTTTTTTCTCAATCCGTCTGATTTGGAAGAGAAGAGATTTACACTAGACAATCTCTCCATTTTCTTTCTTTTCCCTCCCTTTGCAGTCAAACACGCTTTGTTTCTTCCCTTCCCTTTCCTTCCTTACTAATTAGTCAACCAAACAAAAGAGGAATTACTCAATCCCTCATTTTTCCTCATACCAAACAGGCCGTAAGGCCATGACTTGCAATGGTTAATATCAATTGTTTGAGGAGTGCTTGATTTTTCCCTTTTCGTGTTTTTCTAAGTTTGCTCTTAATTTTTCTCGCAAAACTTGCTTTTCTGCAAGAGAGAAAAAAACATGCATCAAATTTTTCCTTCTACTATTAGAAAACGCAAAGAGTGTCAATTGATTAATTGAGAACCTGCTTTGCGTGGAATCGGCTTTGCTTTACGTTAAAAAATAAGAAATCGTAGCCTGCTTTTTTTTAAGGTGTGAGTTCCGATATCAAACACAATTGAAGGGAGAATTGAATCGAAAGGCAGCCGATTGAATTCGAATCAAAGGCCATTAGTGAAGCATGCTACTATTATAATGCTGGTGGTAAGACTCAAACTCCTGGTTCTGTGGGCAGAACTCTTTTAATTAATTTATGGAAGAGGGAGAACGCCAAGGTTGCGTCAAGTTTTATTAGAAGATCACATCCTGAAGGGTCCTTTGGTTTGATTTTGATGGCGAATAGAAATTTCAGGTTGTATTAATTAGTGGTGGATCTGGATCTTCTTATATTCCAAATCTTCATCTCTATCGCCAACAATGCAAACATATTTGGCCCATGAAGTCGAAGATTAACTTGAAGCATTTTTTGGGAACAAGAGCTCTTGTACAGGCCCAGCAAAAGAGACAGCCATTGCACAAGCCATTACTATTAGAATTAGATAACACATAATTAATACATTACAACGGAATGGGATTCCGATTTGTCAATTCAGATCTCATTTACATTTTGACTCACGTCTGAATCAAAACTTTAAGTTAGATTTGGCATATGTTTAGTAGACGTCCAATGAAAATAAATTTTTCAAATAAAACATCATATATATATATATATATATATATATATATATATATATATATATATATATATATATATATATATATATATATATATATATATATAGAGAGAGAGAGAGAGAGAGAGAGAGAGAGAGAGAGAGAGAGAGAAGCGTGCAAAATGGCCAAAGTTGACAAGCTTATTAGCTAGCACTAGCTAGAAACAGGAAAAGGAAGGAGAGGGTTCAACATCGATAGCGGACCGGCGCTTTTACTCTCTCTCCTTGTAACTACGTAAAAGGCAGAGACGACAAGTAAACTAAACTTAAAGTAGAAGATGATCATCGTCGGCAGTACTGTGAACCAGGAACGGCGTCTTCCGATGGCGAGCAGCTGCACCATATAAAGTGAGCTCCATCTACTGATTAATTCAGTGTACCCTGCAATGCAAAAGAAAAAGAAGAACCATTAGGCGATTACAACTCATTAACCTTCAGAAAAGAGAGATATAGGGAGAGAGATTTGTCAGGAATCGTACGTGCTGCAGTCGATGGAGGGGGAGATCTTGTAGGGGAGGGAGACGCCACACTTCTGTGGCAGGTTCTTGACGATGTTGAAGTCGATGGCGCCGGCGTAGCGGGTGCCAAGGTCCTTGAGGCAGCGGCAGGCCGATTGGCGGTCGGCCTGCAGCTTGAGGCCGGACTTGAGGCCCTTGATGCCGGAGCAGCAGGAGTCGGTGGGGGGCGTGACGCCGCCGCCGGTGACGTAGCCCATGCATGGCATGAGGCGCGAGTATATCGAGTTGCAGGACGTGTCCGCCGTTGCAGACATCACCCCCACCAACGCCACCACCACAACAAAGAGCGAGAGCTTAACAAAGGAAGACTTGTTAGCAATGGCTGCCATGACTGAGCTCTTAGTTCAGCTAGTTCTCTCTCACTCTCTGTATTTGTGATTGTGTGGTGGCTAGATGGAGCTGGGCGAGGGTTTAAATAGACGGAAGGCGGGTGGTGGTCGTCTTGTAAGAGGGAGCGTCACTTCTTTGTCCAATGAGTGACTGGTTTGGGAACGGAGCATTGAATCTGCATTGGAAGCAATGCTCCGCTAGGATTTAATGCATGGGAGCGTCCGGCGGAGTAAAATATTTTAAGCAGCAGTGCTCTCGCCTCGAGGACAGATCGTGTGGACTGTTTATAATTGTATAGAACTTGTAAGATCGAGCATTTCTTTAAAGGCTTGTCACGTGAGAATCTAGCGGAACCAAAAGGTCGACCGGCCGGATCTGGAACTCAGAGGAAAGGTTTACTCCGCCAGGTCGCGTCTCCGGCGATACGGGCACGACTAAATCTTGGGTGGTGCACAACCGGACAGGTTGCGATGTCAGGATTCTTCTGCCGCTTCGACATTATTTTTATACACCTTTAATCTGACATAATTGATTTTTAAATGTCTCTGATACGAGTCATGTCATGTGCGCTCCAAGATGACGACCACAGTGAGAAACTAGTGTACTCCCACGACTGGAATCTATTGCAGCTTAATCTTTTCCAAGAGTTACTCAGATGCTTTCCAGCTTTGGATGGTTTTTCAGGCGAACTTATGTGTGTTTTGGATAATTTCTTCACAAATTTATGTATGTTCCCTCACATTAATCGTGAACTCCAAGTGCTTATTTTTTGTTTTTGGTCTCCCCAGATTATTGCAAGTAGTTTTCAACCAGCGGTTGATGCGCCTTGGTTTCTACTTTACTACTTGCACTGGCTGTGTTATTGTCCTTAGCGCAAAGATAATTTTTATTAATAGAAGTAACATGTTTTGTGTATGTACCTGATATTCCAAAAAAATGTTGAAATGTAAGATTTGGTTGCTCTCCAACAGTGTGTCAGAAGAACGCTGTAACAGAAGTGAAATAAACTATTTTTTCTCGACCTGAAGCGGCAGGCTGAGAGATTTGAAAATACTGAAACTTCCACGAAGGTCCTTCTTGTTAGTTTATTATTATTCTTTTTGGTGTCTGTGTGGGTGTGCGTGCAGTCGCGGTTGTGGAAATGATCTTAATTGTGGCCATAAGTTGCAGTTCTAAATCTTGGATGTAATAATTGTAGCCGCCGAAAATACGGAATTTCAGCTTCCTCCTATGTTCGAGGGAGGGGCTACAAGTGATTTCCTTGAACAAAAAAAAAAAAAAAAAATTCTTATACAATTTCATAATCTTCCAAAGTCCAAAAGAGGCGATGATTTGATTCCCCTGTTCCCCCTTTTCACATATTCATCAAAATCTACTTGGTAAAAATAAATTAGACTTCAATCATATCTTTTCATAAACGATGTACAGATTTTAAGTACACACACACACACATATATATATATATATATATATAAAAGATAAAAAAGAGTTGGTCCAAATGATAAATATAAATTGTGCAAAGGTCTGAGCAGCTTTAGCCTCCTAAAGAAATTAAATCTTAATCAATATGTGGCAAAGTCAAGTCTAACACGACTTTCAAGACATCTTTGGAGCATCCACCGCGTTCATGAATAATTGTGGACCACCAACTTAATTATGTCGATATATATTAAAATTTGAACCTTACCTTCTGTAATTAAAAATCCGAACGGGCCCGTAAACCGATTGTTTGAGACATGCACCCATATGACGGTGCAATCGGTACTCCACATAGCCAGCAATTATTGGCGACCGTGCTCCTATATATATATATATATATAACTTGATTACTAGAGTATTAAAATCAGATAACTTAAAAAAAAACTTAGTTTTATGCTGACCAAGAAAGCTAGAAGAGTCAATTATAGTCAAATCAGTCGTCTCGAGACATCTATGTTGAAATTTGCTTAAATATATCAAGTCTTAATGAGGGTTGATAACGTTCACTAAGCTCACCTCCCAATTTCGTCCATTAATGTGTTGAACCATTTTTTAAGGAGGTCGGTGTAAGAGTTGGGATGAGGTCTAATTACATGATCTGTTTTCCTTTCAAACTCTCCTAGTGTCAACTCTTTTATCACTTAAAAACTGGAACCTTCTGAATTAAAAAAAGAAAAAAGAAAAGAAGGAGGAAAAATAAAACTTCCTTTGGCTCATCGGCTACATCTGAAATTTGATCAATGTACTTCCGTACTAGGAGCATATTTTAATGATTTTTTTTTTTTTAAATTTTTAACAATTTTTTATGTTAAAAACTTGAAATAAAATTTTCTTCTCCTATCTCGTAGAAAGATTCTAAAATCGCCAATCAGATCTAGCTCACGTGTGCTCCTCCCATTCGGTCACATGAACGACACGTGAAGGGTGAACATAGACAGAAATTTAATTTAAATCAGAAATTGTCGAAAAAAAGTCTGCTTCTTCACAGGTCCCAATGAGCGTCACTGCTTGTGCGGGTAAAGGAGTAGATAAGAATCCATAGTTCGAATATTAGATCATAGGAGGCTTGAATCCGATTAGTGATGGAACCGGAGAGTTTCAGTAACAGTTGGATCTGATCCGAATTTCATATGTTTTATATTTACGATCAACGCTGGTTCTACCAAGTAGTGACATCCAAGCTGCGTTGCGTCGTTTTATCTTAAACAGTGAGCACATTTTGGATTGGGGACTCTGCATTTGAACGCTTAAAATTAAGATAATGTGTTCTGTGAATCTGAACTCGGTTTAGCTCATAATGCCGTCGGCCAAAGGTTCTAATGTTTAGTTCTAATAGTTCATTACGCGCACAGTGGGCGAAGGGCTCTGCTCCTGCTTCTTTCAGACTGTTCCGGCTTCCAGAAACCAGTCGGAAGTCCATTGGAGCTACAGAAGCCAGCCGAAGAGTTGAACAAGAGAGAGAGAGAGAGAGATCTCACTGCTCTATCTCAAAGCCACAAGAAAGAGTAGCAGCGAAGGAATCGAACAGGTTTTTAGATGGTATTAAATATTTTCCATCGATAACCACACCTTTTGAGGCAATAGAGGAACTGTTGAGCAGGCCTGGTTAATTACTACTATAGCTTGAGTTATTACAATAACACACAAACAGAGAGCGGTGGAGAGTTTGATAACTGGATCACATGGGGCAGCATTAATTACCATCTGTATTCTGTTTAATCTACAGCCTCTAATCGATCTCCCGGATCGAATATTAATAGCTAATGAACTATCGTGGAGATCAGGTGGGTGTCCGGTACGCTTGTAGGGCGTTCTAAAACCTCCATCCACATGTCCCCGCATTAAATAAAGTTTGTCGGTTCCAATTTATCAAATCGAGCCTACAATCCGTATGGTGTATAATAATAATAGTACGCACATACTCGCGTTTAAAATTCTCATCGCCCTGCTTCCGTGCCCCAATCCAGGTCGAAACCATTGTCGGTTGCTTAAAGTACCATTGTTTATAGTTTTTCACATATCTACATGAACACATTTCACGAAAAGTCTATTATTTTCCCTCGATGCACAGACTTCTGTCTTTCCTTGACATCTTATAGAAAAGATTTCGTCCTTTTTACCACCAATCGACTATCTCTCTTCCTTTAGCTCTATTTATACCCTCACGCGGAGCCACATATGACACACACACACACAAACAGCGAGAGAGAAGAGAGTTCGGCACTCGATCATGGCAGCCATGTCTAACCCTTCTTCCAACGTTAAGCTTTCAGTCCTTGTGGTGGTGCTGGTAGCGATGATCCTATCGGAGTCGATGCCCGCGGCGACGGCCGCCGTGAGCTGCGGGAGTGTGTACGGGAAGCTGACGCCGTGCATGAGCTACGTCTCCGGCGGAGGCCGCACCGGGCCGTCTAGCTCCTGCTGCGGCGGCATCAAGAGCCTCAACTTCAGCCTCAAGCTGCGGTCCGACCGCCAAGCAGCATGCGTCTGCCTCAAGAGCCTTGCTGCCCGCTTCGCCGGCGCCGTCAACTACGGCGTCATCAGCTCCCTCCCCAAGAAGTGCGGCGTCAACCTCCCTTACCCCATTTCCACCTCCATCAACTGCAACAGGTACCATGCACCACTGTGTTCGCTTCTCTTTCTTCTCCTCAATGGCTTTTCTTATACCAAATTGGCTGATCCTTCATGCTTGCTTGCTTTTCAGGATTGGCTGAAGTAGCGGACGGTGCAACACTATGCTCGTCCCGGCGATGTTGGGAATGGGCCGTCGTTCACGATGCTGAGGAAGATCCTTTAGTTTAGTTGTTTCTGTGTCTTGAAGTTAGAGAGAGAGAGAAAAAATGCAGTGCCATCTCTCTCATTTTTCATTGTAGTGGTACAAGTGCATGTCTTGTTTTCGTTTTCTAGTGTTCAGTAATAAATTCGTGAACATTCGCTACTCTCTCTCTTTCTCGTCTGCAGAAGAAAAAAAAAAACCAAAATGTTGAATTAAATCTGGATGAAAAACGTATAACTAAGTAGCGAAATGAAGATGAGTTGCAAACGAAAAATACACCAAGGACTCTATTTTTACAATCCAATCCAAATCCGGCGACCATACGATCCAAAAGTTGTGTAAGTGATTTTGGACCTTCTTTATCGGGTCGCTGTCAAATATCAGTCTTGACTCCAATTCAGCTGTGTATAATATACACCAGATCGCGACTTGATAAATAATAATTATCTGGATACGATCATACTGTTTCGAATTTGGATTGTTAACCAGATGCACATAATCCACTGACAACCTGACGTAGTTGAGGATATGGGATGAAGATTGAACACTAGCGGGACATCAGATCCATTCAAAATTTCCTTGGACAATAAACCACTAACTTTTCCGAGCTAATAGAAGGAGTTTTTCATTCTACCACCCGATTAATGTCCGATTGCATGTCGAGTTTTTGAAAATTTATTTCCAATTTTATTTTTTTGAATCACCTTTGGAGTTTATTTGCAGTGTTGGATTGATTAAAACAACTTCACTTCAAAAAAAACAAAGGGACGCTCGAAACATCTTCATTTTGAATGAACGGCATTTTTATGACATGGAGAGAGAGACAGAGAAAAAGAAACGGTATCTCTTACATCGACGGCAAAATCAGACATAAAAAATTGTACACTAAAAAGTATTTTTAACTTAAGATTAAACAAGTAAATGCATTTATCGCTACTTATTCTTGGTTCCATATTTTTTATGATGAAATATTCTTATGTAACACGAACGATTGAAATCTTGATACTTCAAAAGCACACCCGAATTAAAGAATAGGCCGCGTTTGTGTTTCCAGCTAAATTGATCGTAACATCACAATCACATATATAAGATTAGATCTCTCTTGGATATACCAATACACACATCATGTGGACGCTTTTAATATATCTGATGTGTTATTACTTACCATAATCTGTTATGTAGTTCAACCACTTTTACATAATTCATGATACCAAATAATATAATATTGATTGATGTACATGACAAGTCAACGATCCAGATCTGACTAACGTGGGGTGGGGTGCTTCAACGATGGTTGAGTTTGACGCGACTTGTCATAAGTAAATAAAACAAATTATATCATATAAGATTCATATCTTGTTAGCTTTTTTACTTTATGATAATCAAGGAGTACAACAATTGTCATTTCTTATTGTATAAAAGGTCTAACCCTAGAAGTGTGATCCAAGAGGTAGAGCCGGTTCAGTGAAAAGCAGTTCTCGAATTGCGTGAATCTAATTTGCATTAAAATTTCTTTGTGATCACTCAAAGACTTGATGCATTAAATTTGTAGAGTAGATCTGAACTATATTTTCTTGATGAAATATTAGAAGAACAGTGGGCTAATCTCAATTGCTGCATTAAATCGGAAGATTGACTTACAATCATCTCTTTAAATAGATTCTTTGTAATCACATGAACTGGGGTGGTGATCTCAATAAAAACAATTGACAAGATGAGCTCTAGCGCTAAAATAGATCCATTGAGCATGATCTCTGACAGTAGTAGTTCAGCGGCAGAGGTTGCTCGATTAATAACCCTCATGCTGCCGACGTTTTAGTTGTGTACCAACAATGTGCATCGGTCCATTCGTGTAAAAGAAATTCTGCTACCATTGATTAATATCGCTACTCTACATCAGCTTTTACATATTAAATTTTGGATTGTGACTATTCGAATATCTTTCGTGGTTCTTTTTTTTTTGTTTGATAAATGTTTCAATTAGATAAATGCATGTTACATATTATAGATAAATAAAGAACAAAATTATGTACTAAATGCACGCTATATATAGTAGGAAAATAAGAAATAGAAACCACTGATGAAAATGATGCTAATATAGATTGTAGAATTTCACAAAGATTCTATTTAATTAATTTCGAAAACAAAAAAGTTAATCTAGTACTAAATGTTTCATTAGTGAACACTTTTTCTCTAGATTTACCTTTGCCAGTGGAACAGATCCAAATTAGATCAGTTTTAGTCTTAAGAAATGGCATCTGATTATACAGAGTCAGATTATGATTCTATTTTAGATAAATGTCTGATTGGATAACAAGCATCAATATGGCGAATTACGTTTTCCATGTCTACTAATATTCAAGCGTTTTGAAGGTCTTCTTCTTAGACTCTCATACTTTTTTTTTTTTTTTTTTTATAGCGGAGTAAGATGGGAACTAAAATGATTTCAATTGTGATTTTGTTGTGCATTTAAAAGATCGATTTGAATATGGTTACACTTTTCTTCATCTATATTCGAATCTGAATATGTGAATACATGATCTTTTATGAGACATTCGATAAAATTGGAACAAATATGTGCATTTACTATAGACATTCGATGAAATTGGAACAAATATGTGCATTTACTATCAAGTCATATGGTGAAAAGTACATCTAGTTGAGGGTCATGCCTGGGCAACCAATTTCTTGCTTTGATAATGGTGTGACTAATTTGAGATGAACGTTTAACTAAAGGTGATGACTAAGCTATGATCACTCACGATCAAAATGAGATTCACCTGGCAACTTATGCACTTGAATGCTACCAAATTACCTTACGACTGAACCAAATTACACATGGAATCAGCCTGCTCTCTTATTTTTAACTTGTTAGCTTGACTAAAATTAACCAAACTTTGTGGTGGTGTTTGATTGCCTCATATGTTGCACAATTCGAGGATCTACTATCGCTTGCTTCTGCTTACAAATTTACACTAATAATTTAAATTATATACTTCATCATCTTAAGGATCTTAAATTTTGTACTTAATATATACACTACTTCAAATCCTCGTTTTACTCTTGTATACTGGCACACTAAACGTCCAATCTAAGGTTAGACAGCAGATCAGACGTCAAATTTTAGATTCATAGATCTCAATTTCTGAAGATTTAAAATCAAACTAGAGCAAAGGTATCGAGACTCTTTAATTGGTCACATTGACAAAATCTACATTAGATCCGACCTGATAACCTTTTTTGGAATTTACAATACCATATTAGTAGATATCATCACATGGCAACGCGGCCGTATGCAAATTATAAACAAGGAATCATCCTTCAATCTGCGGCAAGGCTGACTTTTTACTATGAGGAAACCATCCAACAAGCACGGGAAGAACTAACTGTTGTAATTAATCAAGGACCAGTGACCGACTATTTAAAAAAAAATAAATAAAAGGGAGCCATGACTTTGAAGATGACTTGCTTGATGCACATTCTACTTTCTAACTGTTACTGGTCTGCTGCCGGTGCTTAATTTGCTCTTCTCTCTCCCTCACTTACTCTTCCTTCCTCTCTATTTAAACCCTCAACTAGCTTCAACTATTCACAAGCAGAGAGATATATATATAGAGAGAGAGAAAGGGAGAGAGATCTAGGTTCTATCGGTGAGTCATGGCTGCTACTAGCAATCCTTCTTCCCAGCTGGTTAAGCTGCCCTGCTCCCTTGCGGTGGTGATGGTGGCGGCGATGGTGGTGGTGATGGTGGCACCAGCGGCAGGGACATCGTTCGAGCCGAGATGCCAATCGATGTACGGGCAGCTGATGCCTTGCATGGACTACACCAACTTCCTCAGAGGGGGGAGGAACTGGCCCTCCCCGGAGTGCTGCAGGGCCATAAGGAACCTGCGCTCCACCCTCAGAGGAAGGGCCGACCGTCAAGCGGCGTGCCGCTGCCTCAAGGACCTCTCCGCCGGCTACGCTGCTGCCATCGACCACAGACTCGTCAGCTCCATACCCAGAAAGTGTGGCGTCTCCCTCCCTTACGTTTCCCCGAACATCAACTGCAACAGGTAATTCCCAACTCCATTCCCTGCACCTGTTGATTTCTACCATCTCATGTATATACATATGCACCAACAACGTCGACCACTTCTTAACTTCAAGTTCCACAACACTCTTATACATACATTTGCCAGACGCCGGCATAGTCATTCCCCTTTGCTGATCAAACTGCAGGAGTGCACGCCCGAGAAATTAAGTGTTTGATTCTGTTTTTTTCTTTTTTTGACTTCCTGGTAGTAATGGCTTGCGGATTCTTGTGGCCTTACAGGGTGGCGTGAACTGAGCGGAGCATGTCTACAAATGGTGGTGGTTGTGAAGTAGCTTAGGGGAGAATCACGGTGCCGATCACGATGATCTTTAGATTGGTCGTTTGTGTGTTTTGTTCTTAGCGAGGGGGTTAACAATCTCTCTTTGAGAGCCGTCCTGCAATCCAGTCCAGTTTCTGGTGTTAGAGTAATAAATTTACTATTTCTCTCTCTCTCATGGCCTATTCTGCTTGTCCCTATACAAAGTGATATGTGGCGCATCCCCTTAAGTGGCGAACAAGAGTGCACAATCAGCCAGAATGGCTAAACTTGAATTTGAATCAGAAAGTGAATAAAAAAGTACACAATCTGGTATTAGTTAAACAAAATAAGGTTTATAACTTTACAATGTTTGCGCTAAGCTTGTGATGCGTAACATTGAAAAACAACAATCAAAATAACATGTAAGTAAAAAAAGAATGTGGGGAGCAAGACAGAAAAGGCCAACCGGCCGCCGGCCACCTCTGCTTCCGTTCGGCAGACCCAAAGGGAAACATGAAAAGAGAGAGAGAATGAGAGAGAAGCACCTCTCATCAACCCACTTGAAATTAAAACATGAATTTACTCCCTTTCTTTGTGGTCATGCCGCCTAGGCATGAATTCCATGTGTCGCCTGAGGTCGAGAGGTTCTTGTGTGACAGACTTATCAATCCAAACCAACCGACAGCTGAGAGGTTGAGGACACTCGCCTCCGGGGAGGGCCATCCGTTCGGCATGCCCTCATTCTAAGCCCCAATTCTCTCCTTCCCTTTTCTAAGGTTTAGTACAACATTCTTTCCTGTTTGATTTATGGTTCGGATAGATCGTTCATATTTTTGCATTTTGTTGAGGTCTTACGTTCCTTTTTTTCTCCATTTGGAGAAACTGAAGCTTATTGCTATACTACTTGTTTGTGTAGGATGATTTATAATTGTTTATTAATATAAACCATAAACCACAATACGTTAATTATGCTGAGCATCTCGCTAGGGAGCTTGCTAATATGAGCAGGAACAAGCGAATTGTAAGTAATCGTGACATCTTATGATTGATATCAGGGTTGTGTTTATTTCTTTTCTAATGGTTGGATGATCTCATTTAGTGCTTTGTTAATTGATTTGATTTTGTGTCTGACAGGCAAGGCATTTGGTCATATCTTACATGTCAATATTGATTCCCCCCCAAAAATTGGACAGGGTATATGTTGTGACAATATGTGTTGAAGTTTGATTAACTTGTTCTGTTCAAAGAGAATGGCAGAATTTTCAGTAGCGAACAGCCCACATTCATAACTATCTTTTTCTTTGTAATTCAGCTCAATAAGCAGTATTGTGAATAGGAAATATATTTATGATTTATGAAGCATCCCATTTGAAAGGAAACAATATATGTTGTTGGTATTCGTTAGGCTTCAAAATTGCTAAAATTATGGTTAACATGTTCTTCTACTCCATACAGTCCTTTCTTTTCTAAATGTTAGGATTGGTTCCTGACAGCCTAAAGACCACTTGACTAAGCCTCTCACACCAATTCTGTAAGCCTTGTTCTCTCACCCTTGTTAAGTTGTTGGAGAACAATGCAGCTCGTTGTATGCCCTGCTCTCTCGCCCTTGTCCTTCCATTTTCTTATTGTTACATAATTATTACGTGCTGTTGTTTGAGAGGAGATGTGAACATGTCGCTGTTCTTACAGGAGTTTTCATTCATTATCAGTAGAATCTAGCATACTGGTTTCGGTCATTATCAGTAGAAGTATATAGGGGATGTAGATAGGAAAAGAGCTGCTTTCTTCAATCAGTTTCTTCTGCTTGCTTTGTTACCTCTCTTATTCTGGTTCACAATATAGGCCAATGGACCTGTTGCTTTAGGAGAGGTACGGTGTCATCTTCTGTTTATTTCATATACATGAATGGTAAAGCATCACACCCTACGATGCTTTCTGCTTTCTCTGTTGGTTCCACTATATGTATGCATGTTTTAAGCGCATGTAACTCAGTCGCACAAAAAGATTGTCAGCAGGTGCACATATCTTTCGTTTCATTGAATCTTCTCATATGGATGTGATCCGTGAGTGATGCATACTTCCGCGGTACTGCTTAACCAAATGATGTTATGCATGTTATGTATTTTTGTGGGCTCCTTTGTGTATCTCACTCACATATGGTGTATCATGCTGGTATAGCGAACTGTACTCATGCCTCGACGATTCGCCCTCTGTATCTCCATGTAATTTGTTCAGTATGCCTTTTCGATTTCTTTGTCTTCATTAGAGTCTCATATTGGCTTTTGCAGTAGCCACTCAGGTTTTCCCTACACTGCATATTTGCCCCGTTTGTTTAGAAGTATAATCAGAAGAAAATAACCCGAAACACATAGAAACAAAAATAAATATGTATAAATAAGATGAAAACAATTAATAGGAAGGGCAGAGAATCCCTGCCCTATGTGTGCGTTCACCATGGAAACAGTGAGACCTCGGTCCTAATTCAAAGAATACAAATGAGCATATATATATATATATATATATATATATATATATATATATATATATATATATATATATATATATATATATATATATAGTGAGAGCTTGGATTCGGCCATGCCAGTCCTTGTTGGTTGCCGGAAATGGCCGAAGGCGGCCGCAACTAATTCCGGCTGGCCAAATTCTTGAAACCCTAACGAGAGAAAATGAGGTACACAACAAAATCTAAAGAAAAATGCATAATAAGCACAAAGAAGAGAGCCGAACTGAGTTGGATGGGCGATGGATTCCGGGGGATAAAGAACACTCGACCTCCGCCGGACGCCGGAGTTGGATGGAGATACCCTGTTGTGAAGAAAGGGCCAAACACCGAGAGATACAGCAAAAGAGGAGAGAGAAAGTATGAGGAAAAATGAAGGACACGTTGAACGAGAGGTATTTAACGACTGTAGAAGAAATTTCAATCTTAGCCCGTGATTTTTATAAATTATTCATAAAAGCTGTTATTATTCAGTAATACTCATTACGCCTTAACCTTTTATAAAAGAAGTCGCAGAAACATGTTCGAGTCGGGGCCCCTAACTCTTATTCTGCAAATTTAACAAATAACAAGTTAGCTTGTTTGCGTTTCTTGAAGGGAGGGTTTTAAGGTTTGCACAATATGTTTGGCCTGTTTTTAACTTTTTAGAAAATGTTCAAAGATGGTTTTCAGACCAGTTTTGGTAAAACTTAGATCTTTCTTAGAACTCTTTTAATTTAAATTGAGTTTTTGAATTCGAAAATTAGTTTAAGCTTTCTGTTTGATTCTGACTTTTTTAGTTAAGCGAGTCTAGGACTACATAATTCATGTTTAAATTAGAATATTGACAAAATGAATTATAATGATTATTTAAACTAAATGAGATAATCTCATACCCATATTTGTTGTGAAACTTGAATTAGATTTGGTTCTTGATTTCGAGTCCAACTCATTCTGCAAAAATATAATTTACCTGTTGTAAATATATTTGGATAAAACACTAATTAATTTGTTTTAAACATATATTTTACTTATTCTGTACCTATTTGGATTTGGATCGACCCGATTTTAAATAGAAGTTTTGGTCCTTCTAAAATTATATTTAGATGAGGATTTAATTTGTTTATAGTTGACTGGTATTAGTTGTTGCAGGCATATTTGGACCTAGATCTAACTTGTTTTCAAAATAAACATTTTATGCTTTGCGAATGAATTTGGATTTAGATCTACATGTTCTAAAAATAGATATTTTATTGTAAATGGGCTTGAACTTGATTTAGGATGTGTGAAAATATGTACGTTCAAATGTTGTTATGGATTTGGACCAGAACCTAGTTTGCCTTATATAATTCAATGGTGTGGATTAGTTAGATTAATGACTTCAAATAAAATGAATCTTTGAGAGCATACTAATAAGTAGTTATGGATATGGATCTTACTGTGTTTTAATTATGTCCAATTAATTTGGTCCAAATTTACATATTGGTTGTTAGCATGCATGTGATTCTGAAATTCATTTATTAAAAGTGTATACTTTTGTGTATGAATAGAACAGATTTAGATCTGGCTTTAACTTGTTTTCACATGCATATGTATTTGATTGTGATTATTTTGTATGAGGCCAATTAAGTATATGTATTTATGAATTATTAAATTTGCAATGATATTTGGATTTGGATCTAGCATAGCTTGCGACATACATGTCTCACGTTTGTGATTCGCAAAATGTTGGATATGCTTGAATTAATGTTTGAAATCAAGATTTTGTGCTTATGCATGAGATGCATGTGCTTCTGAACATACAATTAAGAGTTGATCAAGATGATCAGAAATTTATATTGTGCTATTGATCTAAGGTCAAGATGATCAGAGATGTGTTTGTTGTTGATTCTATTATGTTTATTTGGGCACGGTCTGTTTGGAGGTGACCCGTTCCCCCGCTACAAGATTTGGGTAGCATCGTTTCAACTTGCTTTTTTAAGGGTTGGTTTAATGGAGGAAACAACGGCCGATCTGTGAGTTTAGTACTAGCACCTAAGTTGTTATGTTGATGATATTTGGGTTGTACCTTTGGGGACTATATAAAAGAAAATATTGTGTGAATGAACCAGTGCTAGTTGGGTCGCCATCTGCACAGTGTCCGTGGTTATGAACAAGAAAAACTTAATTATGGTTAGGCCTGGGCATCCGGCCGGGCCGGCCTGACTATTTGACGGGCCGGGGCGGGTAGCGGGCCTGGTCGACCATGCCCAAGGGCTGTATGGGCAGTTCACCACACAAGTCTGCACCTGCCTTCACCACTGAATTGACCTGAATCAATACGATCCTGTACTAAACCATTTACAGGATCTCGATTTCTTTATTTTCGTTTTTAAACCTTATCATCTGCACGTACATGTGCCTTGAAACATTATTTTTATTTTCTTTTGCTCTGCACTTTTTAATTTCACGACGAACCTATTGAAAAGCAAAACTTCAAATCGATCCCAACAGATGAAACCAAATTAACCTTGTGAGGAGAACATCAAATTGCTATTAGATAATTAGGACTTGGTCCAAGATCTTCAACTTGAAACCTTCTACATTTCTTTCTTCCACTTCACAACTTTGTGCGCGTCTTTTTTTATTAGCTACTGTATATCTCTACTGAATTAAAACCAAATTTATTAACAAACTGCCTACACATTGCCCATCTCATAAAAAGATTCTCGACCTACAGATCAATCAAACTGCTACGCGTGTGCGTGCAAGCAAACGATTTTTTGGCTCTTTATATTATCACAAACCAAGGGTGGCAGAATTTTAATTTGGCGAGAACCAAAAGCTTATCCTTGGTTTCTCATACAAACTCGTAGTGATGAACGTCACTGCTTGCGCAAGCACAACTTATGGTTCATACGTAGGATGCAGCATGATGACTGGAAACGATCATCCGCAAATTGGCCCGTGGACACGTACAAATGTAAAAATTGTAAGAATAAATGTAATATGACACACACACACACATATATATATATATATATATAATTCAGAATTGACTTCATATATATAGTATAGAGATATAATGAAAATACGAATCATAGTCCAAAATTCTGACAATAACTACGGTCAAGGAGGCTTAAGTAATTCGAGCTGGGTTAAAAAAAAATGTTGGGTAATGTGAGAGAGGGAGAGGCATTCCTTCTGATCAACAGCAATCTGTTCAAAGCTAGTTACGTTGCTCCTGCATACATAGAGTGACTGAATTAAGAACCCCCATTAAAATAAAAAAGAAAGACTTAGGAAAGAATTTAAAAAATGTTAAAAAATTAAAATGTGTATGGCTTTATAAAAACTTTTAAAAATGCCTCAATCCCCTTTTATTATCTTTCTATGCATATTTGTTGCGTGCACAGAAGCTCAATGTTCTATCTAAAACAGTTAAAGAAATGTGGGGACTCTGAGTTGATTGTTATCCTTTTATTGATTAAGAACTAAGCATGTGCATTGTTGGCTTGCAGCTCTAGACTATCACCGTAACTGCTCAGGATTCCTGTATTTTTTTTATGAAAACACGCAGTATTTAGTTTATAGTATTTAGTTTATGACAACCATATTCACGCTGCTGTGATGTGATTCGCATATACCATAATCGATTCGAGCATCTCCTTCTCCCCCTCCTGCTCTTCCCGCCTATTTAAGCTCTTCCCTGGCTCAAAAGGTGGACACAGACAGGCAGAGAGACAAAAAGGAGGAGAAGGAAGAAGAGAGTCATGGCAGCCATTTCTTCCAATGTCAAGCTCTCCGGCACCTTCATGCTCGTGGTGGTGCTCGTGGGAATGATGGTCTTGGCGTCGACCCCGACGGCAACCGCGGCTGTGTCGTGCAACACCGTCAATTCCAAGCTGTTGCCATGCTTGNCCCAATAAGTGTGGCCTCAAACTCCCTTACACCATCTCTCCCTCCATCAACTGCGACAAGTACGCCCCCTTGCTGCCTCTCTTCCTTAATTAACATGCCTGACCTTTCTGAAAAAATGTGTCTTGCTCTGTATCTGTATTCTTGATCGATCTGCTGCTTCTTGTCACACCCAATATTTTTGCTTCCTCACCCTCTTCCTTCTTACTTGGTTTTCTCTGCTAATAGTTGCGTGCTTAATGGTTAATGTGCTTTGCAGGCTGCCTTAAGCTCAGTAGATAGAGCACGCTACGCTGCTGCTGCTGCTGTTGTTGTTGGGAAATGGGAAGCTGTCGTCGTTCGCTGAGCTGATGACGATCTTAAGTTTACTTCTGTTTGTATGTTTCTGTTGGAGAGAGATAGACATCTCTATCATCTCCTAGTGTGACGCTGCACTGTCTTGTGTTTCTACGTTTCCGATTAAATAAGGCTGTGAACTTTGTGCTTCCCACACACCTCTCTCTCTCTCTCTCTTTCTATATATATATATATATATATATATATATATATATATATATATATATATATATATATATATATAATATATATAAAACGGCCCCATGTCTGAATCCAAAACATGCATGCATGAACGTCACCGGATCCAGACAAGGTTGATTTTGTGGAGATGAGCGTACCTCTAAGACTTGCATCTTTCTCAGTACTGGACCAAAACAATTGACTAAAACGTGTTTCCTTTTTGTTTCTTACATCCCAAACCAGTTAGACACTAACCCTCCCGTTGCCAGAGGCCACAATGAGGTTAAACGCGTGATTGAGAAACCAATATGCATCTATCGAGCGCCCTCCATGGTTGCACCAACTTTTTGTGAGCCTGCTCTTACAATTTGAGACATTGTAGAGTAGATGTAACTCCTCTGTAAGACTCAAATCCCAGTACATTAAGTCGAGGCCAGGCCTAAGTCGGTGAAGTGGCTGGAAAGCCAACTTGATGAAGTACTCCAGGACGATATTTCTAAAGGATTTCATACATCAAAAGGGAAGAGCTCTCCAAAACATTGCCTTTCGAATGAAATCAAACTTGGCAGATATATATCAACAGGTCCTTTGTGTGTCGTTCATACTGTTGTTCTTTTTCCTAGAAAAGAGCTTACATGATTCTGCCACCAATTGTTGGATGAGACTATCTGTAAGGGTTGAGAAGATCGCCCAAATCAAAATATGAGGGATATGAACGTTGCTTGTAGCTGTCTTCCCTACTGTGTTTAATTCTTCAACGAGAGAGACAGGAAGACCCTCAGAAATTCGGCGTTGTTTCCACCGACCGTCTCTCGTTACAAAGACCACCGACCGTCTCTCGTTGTGAGACTAAACAGGGACCATCACCCGGAAGTTGGGCTTCTAATGGTCCGGTGCTCGACCGAATCTGACACCGGTGCAAGCCATAATCACGTTTTTTTTTTTGCCGCCTGTCACAGTCCCCTATTTTAGCGAGAAACATCGGGTCCTCTGTTACAGTCGACCCTGTTACCGCCTCGACTCGACACCTCAGCCGCCTGAGGCGATTCCAGCGGTGTGCCGATAGTGATCGACGACGATCGACGAGCTCTATCTCTCAGCTCTAGCGTCCTCCAACTTCCGAAAGGCTCAGGCAGCGTCGCCCGAGTCTTGCTACCATCCTGGTGAAGTGCCCCAACTTTTTTTTTTTTTTTTTGTTTAATATCAACCTTATGCGGTCAGATTTGCATATCCATTCCTGCCAAAGGAGACCCATCATAGCAGAACTTCATGGAGCGACAGGGACATCATCGGATTCAATGTCATCCATGTTGGTGTATGGAACTTGATCCATACTGTACACTCATATGCAATACCGCGGATCCAACTTCGCGGTAAGTTGGCTGGGGGTCGCAGGGGGGCAGCGCCCCCTTGCTCGGGGGTTCGGGGGCGGTATCCCCCGACGCACATTTTTTTCATATGTAAGGGCATATATGTCATTTGTACAACTGCGGGTTTTGCCCTAATCCTTATGTTATGAGGAGGGCCGCCGCTTGAGAGTGTTGTTCTGTGTGTTCATCAGAGAGAGAGAATACAAGAGATCTGTGCGACCGTGGACGTAGGAGGTTATTGCTCCGAACCACGTAAATCGTTGTCTTCTTCCTTGTTGCTTCTAACCTCCTCTTGAGAGTGTGAGCGGAGTGTTTTATTGTATTGTTCCTAACAATCCACTCAATAAGACAATGGGGTTGTTATGCCTCTCCCATCTGAAGAATCACATGAATATGAATATCAACCTCATGCCCCAACCCCACAACAACCAAGCCAACCTCAATCACCTACAATGCACCCTTACCACAACCATCATTTCCATCATCGGATCACCATCAACCCACCACCGTCGATGTTATCACCACCAACCATGATCCCATGAACCTCCATTATGGCTATCAACTAGACGGCATGTTCCATCTTCACGACTTAAAGGATTATCATTCTTACTCCATCACTCAACCCACCTCATTTGAATCAGTGTCGGCGCCTATGCAACCTAATGGAACTAGGGATGTCAACGGATCGGATTCAGATCGGATATACTCTTGATCATATCCGATTTTTCGGATATGCATATTTTCGGATTCGAATTCGGATGAAAAATAATCAATATAATATCTGAATCCGATTTTTAAAGCCATATCCGATTCCGATCCGAATCCGACTTCTCATTCAAAATCTGGTTCCGAATCCGCATCCGACATTAGAACCAAATCCGATTTCTATCCGAAATCCGAACCGACTTTTAAATGCAAAATCTGGTTCCGAATCCGCATCCGACTATATAACCAAATCCGATTTCTATCCGAAATCCGAATCTGACTTTTAAATGCAAAATCCGAATCCGGATGATTAAAAGCTATGTCAGGTAGCTTGAGGAGGTCACAGAAGGAGGGAAGACAAGGCTCTTCTACTCAGAAGGTTTCTAATGGAGAGGATGTCACTGTTTCAACAAACTGCTTTAAGGATACTGTGCTTAACATGTATAGTAGAAGATCACACTTCACTGGGACTGAAACTGGAAAGAAAAAATATAAACTGGGGTTAGATGCTAAAAGTTTTGATAGTGGACACAGAACTACTAGATCAAGAGCTATGTCAAGCAGC
>JAANDH010000779.1:202915-221554 GCA_011799765.1 Nymphaea thermarum | reverse complement strand
GGGCAGTTGCTATGGGAATCACAGAGATGTTATGGCTAAAAATCATTCTAGAAGACATTGGGATTAAAGTGGAAGAGAAGATGAGGATGTACTGCGACAATAAGTCTGCTATCAACTTGGCTAACAATCCGGTCATGCACGACAGAACTAAACATGTGGAGATCGATCGCCACTTCATACGGGAACGCATAGATGCTAATGAGTTGATTCTGCCCTACATGAAGTCTGAAGATCAAGTTGCTGATGTTTTGACTAAGTCTTTATGTACATCTCAATTTGAGAAGAATGTAGGCAAGCTTGGCATGTTTGACATGTATGCCAAGCTTGAGGGGGAGTGTTAGACGATATGTGTTATCGGGATCCGGGTCCATTTCTGGACCCGGTCCCATGGGGCGTGGGTACCGAGAGTGGCTCGGTACCCTAGGCGGCAGTCCTTCTCTCCCTTATATATTATCACTTCAGTGTACTTGTTGAGTTTAAGTGAAATTGATTTTCTCTCTCCTAGGGTTGCGGTTTGCCCCTAGGTTAGAGCTTCTCCGTGGTTTTTCACCTCTTCACGAGGTTTTCCACGTATATCGTGTGTTTCTTCTTCTCTCTTCGTGTGTTGCTTGTTTCTACATTAAACATTGTCTAGGGTTGTGTTGCTACCTTGAGGATATGAAGCTCCTCCGTTGTGTTCCCCACCTTAAGGGTATGAACTTCCTCTTTTGAGAAAATTCCCATCCATAGTTTCATGATTGTCCTTCATTGTTGTTCAACTTTGTACAATTAGGTCTTATGTGACCTGGTTTATGACAAAAGTGACAAACAACTTTATATTCTCCTCTATTTTGATTTTCAAAGTGGGGAGGGTCTAAAAGATCTAATGTTGTTTCTGAGTCTAGAAGCGGCTAAAACTTTTTCTTCTTCTTGTTTGGAAATAAGGACACTATCTATTTCTTTAGATAATTTCATTCTAGTTTCTTGTGTACTTAGTTTCTTAAGAAGTTCATGAATGAGTGGAGGAGAAGGTTAGGGTAGAAGGGATGACCTTATTTGCTTAAATTCGGGTCATAGTCCTTGAAGAAATTGAAAAAATCTAAATTCATCGACTTCATCTCATCTAATCTCATGGCACTTACAATCCATTCGTAGTTTAAGATTAAGTTGATCTAACTCATTCCACACACTGGAGATTTTCATAAAATAATCTCTAACATTTTTCTCTCCTTGTTTGATAGGTTTTTTGAATCAATAGATACTTTTGGGCCATATCTTTTTGGGTAAACATTCCTTTGATATATTCCCATCTTTCACTTGCTTTTTCATAATACATAAGATTTTGGGCAATTCTAGGTTCAATACTTCTGTAAATCCATTCTTTAATCCTAAAGATCTTGGCTTCCCAATTATCTAATTACTTATAATATTCATTCATAACATTTTGTCTTTCCTCTTTATCTAATTCTTTCACAATCCCATTTTCTACTTTGGTTAACTTGAGAGAAAGAGGGATGGATGTACCACTTATGAAACCCCATAGATATTTTCCTTTGATGTGCATCTCCAAACATTTCGCCCATAGCGTATAGTTGGTTTCATCTAGCTTGTATGGAGCATGATAGCTTTCTCTTTCGATCGAAACTTTAGAGTCCTCCATAAAATTTGCTCTAGAGGATTAAGTGATACCTTTGGACGTTTCACTGAACAAAAATAGAAAATAAAAACAAAAAAGAAAATAAAAAATGTAAAACCTAACTATGATAACATCTAACTAAGGCATCCTAAATACAAATATTAAGTTATTAACCTATATTCATATATGTAATATACATATATAAACATAGGTAATAGTTGTATACATATACCTTATTTCTTAACAGGTACTTCGTCGATCATCTCTTTCTATTCCAATGAAACTTCTTCCTCTTTTTTTTGGGAAGGGCAAATCAGAAGCCCTAGATCTCTCCTGCCTCCACCTTTTTCTTTCATGCCTGCCATGAGCCCCAAATTTTTGCATGCATCCAGGGAGGTTTCCATGGCTTTACACACCTTCAATCTCTATGTAATGCTGTGTCCAACGCGACCTAGGGCTCTACCAATAACTCCTCTTTCAAAAGACTGGTGAATCCAGCAACTTTCGTGTCCCAACACGAAGATTGCATAGAAACATTAGAAAAATGGTGTGTACCTTGCCTTTTTAATGTTGGTGATAGGACAATAGTGTATTCCTATAGGTCCTCTTCTTTGCTTGTAATCTTTTGCTTCATGAACTCATCACGAGGGGAATTGCTGATGCTACTGTAAAATTGGAGTTGATTGAAGAGCTTCTTGGCAATTTCCACTTGAGAGGCCGGTGCTACCAATGCTGGTTGACTTGCATTACTATCCATGTATAGAAACTCAGAGATATTCTCGGTTCCATTCTTCTTACCATCGACTTTGTTGAGCAACTATTCTAGCAGCCTTTTGAAGACCTTTTGCTCAACCATCATCATCTCCAACCCTTGATCAATGGATTCTACGGATTGTTCAATCTTCCCAAACCATCGCCTCTAGGCGATCATTCATCATTTGGTGCTCTTCATCCGATCGCTTGCGCCAGGATTCAAGAGCCGAGAGAATTTTCATTAGCATCCATTGTGAAGAGGGTGGTCTGGCTTCGTGAGAATGATGACCGGCTCTGATACCAATTGATAGCGTCTGCTACCCTGTTCTCACTAAAACAAAAGCAAAACCCAACATACGCACACGATGTCAGTCCTAATACCAAACTAGAAATCCCAGTTAGTAGCACGCTGCTACCAAGCACCACCCTTAACAAAAAGAACTCGCACACCCCTAACAAACCCTAATCCATGATTAGGATAATCCCTCCCGAAGGGCTCTACAACTGAAATCTGTCAAAGATGATCCCTGGACACACACCACCTGCTTATTTATAAGGCCGACATTGGGTATATGTTTGGGACCCGACCCATAAGGTAGCCATGATCCAAGACCCTGTGACTAACATGGTGTCATCTTGATCTTTAAATAAGGTTTTAAATCATGTTATTTCGATACTACTATGTTTGTAAGTGTTAGAATATGTGTTACCGGAACCGGGTCCGTGTCTGGACCCGGTTCCCTAGGGCACGGGTACCGAGGCGGGCTCGGTACCCTACGCGGCTTCTCCTCCCTCTCCCTCTATTTAATCTCACTTATGTGTACTTGGTGATTAAGTGAAGTAGAAATTTTCTCTCTCCTAGGGTTGCGGTTGTGCACCTAGGTAGAGCTTCCTGTGGTTTTTTCCTCGTTTGAGGTTTTTCCACGTACATCGTGTGTTTCTCTTCTCTTCTTCCTCTTCGTGGTTTGAGTTTCTACAGTAAGAAATACTGCTATAGGTATAATTGTGTTGCTTTTATATATAGATGATATGGTTTTGTCACATGGGTACTGTTGTAAAGGCAGTGTACCCATGCCGGTCAGGTACAACATCAGTAATGGTATTGGTACTAATCAAACAGTACCAGATACAGTCAACGTACCCAGGACTGCATCCGTCTGATTTAGGACTCAGTCAAAGTTGGCTGAGTCCTTTCCTATCCAAAATTTAGGATTTCTGTTTTGTTCTTTACACAATTTACACTCAGGAAACACATACAGAGCTGTGTTTTCATATTTTGTTCAATAGTTTTTTTTCTTTAGAATCTATAAATTTTGAATCATCAATGTACACACACACGTACATACAGACATACCATGTTATCAAATTTTTCTTTAAAAATAGTCCAAACCCATGCGAGCACCCATACAAGCACCCGTACCTATGTGACATATGATTATTATAGGTAACGATGCCAAATGAATTAAGGTAAAGAATTTCCTAAAGAATGAATTTGAAATGACTGACTTGGGTAATTTGATATATTTTCTTGGTATTGAAGTAGCTTATAGTAGAAGAAGATACATACTTTCACAAATGAAGTTTGCCAATAATATCATCAGCAGATCCAGAATCAATGATGACAAGGTGGTTGACACTCCTAAAGCTTTAGGAGTAAAGATGAAGATTGATGATGGAGAAATTCTAGAAAGTCACACACTCTTTTGTCAATTGGTTGAAGCTCTCACATATTTACCCATCACAAGGCCTGACATATTTCATGCTATACATGTCATAAGTCAATTTCAACAAAGAGCTGCTTCTATACACATGGGAGCGGCAGTGTGGATTGTTCGATTTCGATATGTCAAAAACACTATCATCAAGGGACTTTTTCTATCCTCCTCATCAAATTTGAATATGATCGCCTATACTTATGCTGATCGAGGTGGAGATCCTAACAATAGCATTCCACCACCAGTTTTTGTGTTTTTCTAAGTGATTCTCTTATCTTTAGGAAGTACAAAAAACAAAGTAAAGTCTCTATATCTTTAATCGAGGCAGAGTATCGTGTGCTATGGCTACCACCACTATGGAGATTGTATGGTTAAAAAGTTTATTGAAGGGCATTGGAGTTGACTTGATTGAAACCACTAAGCTGCGACAATAAAAACTTCATCTTTATTGCTAGCAATTATACTTTTCATGAAAGGACAAAACATATTGAAAAAGATTGCCACTATGTGAAAAAAAAATATCTTAAACGAACAATTGACATATCTTTCGTTCATTCATAATATCAACTTGAAGAGTTCTTTACCAAGGCACTTGCTTCAACAAGATTCTAATTTTCTTCTTGGCAAACTTTTGGTGATCACACCGTAAGCTTGAGTGGGGTTGTTATAATTTAAGGATTATCTCTAATGTAAGTATGCATATATGTATAATTATATATCTTAAACTCCTAGTAGTTTGATGTATGATTTCTATATATAAATTTATGTATGTATGCGTAGGCCTTTTTGTATTTATTTTCCTTTTATTTTTTGTGTATTTTCTGTATATATATTTTTTTAATTTCTTTTTATTAGCAAAGGGAACGAGGAGCTGCCAACAGCTAACTCCTTTTTCTCCTTCTTCCTTTTTTTTCCTAGAAATAAGGGACTGGAGTCCCTTGCTTAGTATGTGCTTTAAGGTCTGATTTTGTGTATTATTTGGGATTGAATACAAGCTTTTCACCTTTAGTTTGAGGTTTCTCCTTGTGTGACTTCTTGGACAAGAGTGTCACTCTTGAAGTGTTTCTATCATTAAGTTCAAACCTAATTTACAACATCTACAACTATCCTATAGTTAACAAACTAAACATCCATGTATATATTATCCAAAACTAGAATTCCAAAAGATAAGATCCAAATGATCNCGAGTCAAGCCAAGTCACGGTCGAGTTTTGGCTGTAAACGAGTTTTCTTACTAGGTTGACCTGGGAGGGGATTGAGTCAAACCGAGTCAACCTTGACTCAATGAGTATTATTATTGTTGTTGTTGTTATTCTGCTTTTGTTTGTATCATATATAAATGTACAGAACTTGCAAAATCATTATATATGTGTGTAACTGTGTATATGTGCATGTGCAATGCATGTGTATCTATGCAGGTGTGTACGAGCTTTGTCTTTGTATCTATCTATAACGTTGTCACAAATGTTATCTTTGGGTCGGTGAGGTTTTTCTTGGGTATAATACAGTAGGGTTGTCTTCCATGGGAAAATCACAGCAGTTTTAAAAAAGTTAAAAAAGGAAAGTTCATAAGTAACATGTGAAAAATGTGAAAGTAAAAATATGGTAACTAAAAATGTAAAAAACAAGAAATAACATAAGAAAAAGAAAAATGGAAAAAAGCGGAAAAATGCAACTCTTTCATATTTTTTCATTTTTATTTTTAAAAAGCCGGTTTTCCCTTTTTTTTGGCTGACCTGTTTTTAACCATTTTTGACATTTTTTTTCGAAAACACTTTTTCTGTTATATACGTATATATGTTATTATATTTATATTACTAGTCATGTTTTTTTTCTGTTTACTTTCTTTTCTATTCATTTTCTTCTTTTTAATTTTTGGAATATACTTGTGCCCAAGTGTGGTCTGGATCCTGAAAATTGTCACATTTTTGTTATATCTTATGTAATATGTATATATATTTTTACATATTTGCGTATACTTTGTATGTCACAATATTTGATATATGGTTGGTAACTTGGTATATAAATGGATATATAATGTGGGATTCTAATGTATATTTTTCCTTTATACGGACATTTATATGCTGCTTGTTTGATTGCATCTTTTTTCTTGTGGTCTACGACTCTGCAGGATGCTTCTTAGTAGGCTGCCTGATGGTAATTACAAGATATCAAGAGATGCACCTCTCACAGCGGAGTTGCCTTTGGCTTTTACAGCANTACTTCTTTAGAAACACCATTGAGGGCAATGGGCGAACATGAAAACCTAGAATTGGAAAATCCACTGGAGGTAGATAAGTTGAGAAATAGGAGGTTAGATAGTGAAGAAAACGGGGAATCTTGTGGTGATGGCTCGACCAAATCTTTGTATAGATGCACACTGACAGTGTTGACAAAAAGAGGTGATATTATAATAGAATGTTCTCCTGGGGATCTCTATCGGAGCAAAAATGATGCTGTTCAGAGTGCTGCCCTGAAGGTCTTAGGTTGGTTGAGTAAATGCTTTAAAAAATTTGATTTTCCAGTGGACAAGTTAGTTTGTCTTGGAAGTGCTCATGGAATTCATGTTTCAGTGCCAAATTTTTCACAACAATTTTCAAAACAAATTGCACTCTATCAGTCTCTTCACAATGTTCAGCAGAAAAATGCTTCTATAGAACGAAGGCTAAGTGATGCAATTAATGGCAGAAACCAACCAAATTCCCTACATGAAAATGGAAAGATCCATTTTAATATTGAAGGTCCTGATTCTGGTATCTATGCTTCCAATGGATCTTTGGCATGCATAAGCTATGCTGTTTTCTGGGTGAATGGTGATCAGAGAAACTGTGTGGACAGGAATGAGCAATTTGAGTTTGAAATGGGTGTTGGTGCTGTTATTTTCCCTGTTGAGGATTGTGTAAGTCAGATGTCTGTTAACCAAGTGGGCAATTTCATTACTTCTGTTCCGTCTGAGGAGTTGATCCAAGCTTTGAACAATAAAATTACAGCATTTCCCTCTTCTTTCCCATGTAAGTTTACTTGCTGTGTTAAGTGTATATTTTTCTGGAACTTTAGTTTGTGTGGCTTGATTTACTCTTTTTCTGGTTCCTGGAAGTTGCTGAAGTGGTACTCCCTTGTAGATGATGGTTGTTTGGAATATAGTATCAAGTTGTTGCAAATCACAGCACCTATGGAGGATAGGATGGAACAGGCATTCTTTAATCCCCCTTTGTCAAAACAAAGGCTAGAGTTTGCTTTAACATACATCAGAGAGTCTCGGGCTTCTACCTTGGTACCTGAATTTTTCTTCATGAGATAATTTGCAATTTCCTTGAGATTTTTCCATCTCATTCCTGGTGCTAAGTTAGGTCTTTCACTTTATGTTTGTCAGGTTGATTTCGGTTGTGGATCAGGAAGCTTGTTGGATGCTTTGTTTCAGCATGACACAACACTGGAAGAGATTGCAGGTGTTGACATTTCACAGAAGAGTCTAAATCGTGCTGCTAAGGTTTGACTTGTGCTTTCTTTTCCTTTGTTTTCCATTTCACTCGGTCCTGTTTCTTGTTTTGGCAGGTAGGCCCTTTCTCTTCTGTTTGCTGTGGTGCATTTCTTATCAAAGGTTCTATGTTCTGTCATATTTAAACAATGTTGATATCAGAATGTTAACATCAGAACATGACATATTGATAATCGCTCCTAGAAGTTATTCACTGCTGTAGCTTGCTCATCTTGGTTATGTCCTTCAGGCTTTTTTTTTTTTTTTGTACTGCAGATTTAGAAACAATTGAAAATTTCTATTTTTCATTCCTTTATGTTTCCCTTTGATCCTTACCACTATCTATCCAATTTCATATGCAACATTTGCTGCATATTATGGAAGCTACAATAGAAATTTCCAAGTGTTTCCACTTCTGCAATACAAAATAAAGCCTGAAGTACCCAAGGAGATGTGGCTAGTTCGAAGTCGCAGAAACAGAAGAAGTGGACCAAGTGGTAGGGGCTACGGTAAAGCATCTAATGATAAGTTGAATTATTCTTCTTCAATGAAAAACTTTTTTTCCTTCTTATTCCAGGTTCTTAACCTGATATTTGGAAAACTATGACTCCAAAAGATTTAGTAGAAGAGGCATATGCAATTGAGAGATGGTTTTATGATGCAAATGTTCCATTAATGGGACAAACTATGAGGCAAATATGCATTTGAGAGATGGTTTTTATGATGCAAATGTTCCATTAATGTGATAAACTCATTCCATTTTTAATCTATGACCGTACAATTACTTCTAGAGGCCCTGAGTATAAAATGATATTGTATCATTAATCGAGAAGACAAATTCTTGATGCAATGGCTAGAAGGTAAAAACATATTGTTACAGCCGGCAGCCTTAGAGAGAGAAACTTTAATCCATTCACTAACCCGAATCTCCATAATAGAGAGATTAGGGTTGAAGAGAGATTTTCAAAGTACATCAACAAAAAATAGAGGAATGTTTAAAGAGACCTCCTAACTATTAAATATTGCAAAGAACCATTAGAAACATAAACTCTTCTATTTCAATACTCCCCATCAAGCTGGAGCATACATATTAATCATGCTCAGTTTGTCACAACATCTAGAATAATCACCAATAAGAAGAGCTTTAGTGAAGGCATCTGCAGCTTGATCTTCTGATGATACATGAATGGTGGTTATGGTTCCTCCTTGAACGAGATCCCGAATGTAATGGCAGTCCACTTCAATATGTTGAGTTTTCTCATGGAAAACTGGATTGTTCGCAATGTATGTGGCTGCTCGATTGTCACAATACATCTTCATGGGAAGCGGAATCGACACACATAGGCTAGATAGCATGGATTTAGCCCAAGTCATTTGAGCGGCAGTTTGAGCCATAGCTCTGTATTCAGATTCTGCACTAGATCTTGACACTATACCTTGTTTTTTGCTTCTCTAGGATATAAGGTTGCCTCCCACAAATGCACAGAATCCTGTGGTTGATTTCTTGTCTTCAACTGAAACAACATAGTCAGCATCACTATGGGCTTCCACTTCCAGGGTCTTGCCTTTTGTGAACAAAAGTCCTTTGCCAGGAGATGATTTCAGATATTTGACCACCATTAAAGCAGCATCCCAATGAACTTTCCTGGGTCTTTCCATAAATTGACTTAGTTTTCCCACTGCAAAGCTAATGCCTGGTCTAGTCACAGTAACATAGAGGAGCTTTCCAATAAGCGACCTGTATGATCGAGAATCCACTAATTCTTATTGGTCATCATGAAGATGTATGCGTGGATTCATAGGTAGATTGGCCGGTTTAGCTCCTAGCATGCCGGTGTCCTGCAATAAATCAAAAACATTATTCATTGAGAGAGAACTACACCTTCCCTGTTGCGAGCCACCTGTATTCCCAAGAAACATCGTAGTTGATCAAGATCTTTCGTCATAAAGTGTTTTTGAAGGAACAACTTTGTTTAAAGAAATTTCTTGATCGGAGTCACTTGTCAGGATAATATCATCAACATAAACCACTAGAACGGTCATACCCCTATAATTCTTCTTGATAAATAGAGAATGATCAAGAGGGGATTTTGCAAAGCCACACTTTGAGACTACCTTAAAGAACTTATCAAACCACGCACGAGGACTTTGCTTGAGTCCATAAATAGCTTTCTTCAGTTTGCACACTTCTCTACACTCCCCCTGTTGTTCAAACCCTCGTGGTTGTTGCATATAGATAGTCTCATCGAGATCACCTACAAAATTTTCATTGAACCATCAAAATTATATTTCATTGTGAATACCCACTTGGAGCCATCAATGTCACAATCAGGAGGATGATCAACAAGTTCCCAAGTGCCTCGCTGAACTAATGCATCTATCTCATCTTGCATAGCCTGTCTCCATTGGGTATCTAATAAGGCCTGTTGGTGACATACTTTTACCAACACCGTCAGTAGAAACAAAATGAGATATAGGATGCAGGGTACATTGTCGTTTGCCTTTGCGAAGAGCAATAGGTAAGTCCTGACAGAGATGGACAGGGTATACTCACTTCAGATGTACTTACCTCCTGAGAAGCGGTTGAGGAAGGATCATGAGAAGGGTCCTGTCGACGTGTGTAGACCAGCGGAGGATCACGAAACTTGGACACTACAACGGGAGAATCCCTAGAAGGAGACTCGTAAGGGAATGACTCCAAAGGAATAGGAGGAATAGGTAGTGGGTCAGATGACAGTGGCATCTCAGAAGAGGTAGGTGAGGAACTATAATAAGACTGAAACTCATAGAATGTCACATCCGCACTGATATACTCCTTTTGAGTCAAGAGGTCAAAGCATTTGTAACCTTTATGATTTCTTGAGTAGCCAATAAAGATACACTTAATGGCTTGGGCACCCAATTTATCACATGTATGTCCAAGTATGTGAACGAAGCATGTGCTACCAAATACTTTGGAAGCTACTGGAAACAAGGATAGTTGTGGGGACACAAGTTTAATGAGAACCTTGTTGTCAATGGAGGATGAGGGTAAACGGTTGGTCAAGTAACATGCAGTGAGGATGACATCTCTCAAAAAATATGCAGGTAGATTAGTATGAAGCACTAGGGAGCGTGCCACATTTAAAGTTGGCGGTGTTTCCACCTAGCTACTCCATTTTGCTGGGAGATATGGGGACAAGTAAACTGAGGAGATATGTCATTATCAGAGTAAAATTTCATTAAGGTAGATGCCTTGAACTCATTAAGGTAGATGCCTTGAACTCAAGAGCGTTATCAGTGCGAATGCTTTTAACAAGAATACCAAATTGGGTCTTTATTTCAATAATAAGGTTCTTGAGAGTACATATGACCTCAGACCTTTCTTTCAAAAGAAAAACCCAAGCGACTCGAGAATAATCATCAACAATGACAAGGAAACAACAAAATCTAGACCTACTAGCAACTCTGCTAGGACCCCACACATCAACATGAAGAAGATCAAATAGTCCACAAATGGACGGACTAAGGCTCAATGAATAACTGCTACGGGTGTGCTTGCCAAGTTGACATGCCTCACACTGAAACGACTCTGGAACTGATAGATGAGAAAGTAGGTGACGGAGCTTGGAGACAGATGGATGACCAAGTCTGAGATGCCTATGGAAGGAGGAGGACAATGAAGAAGTCGAGACAACTGCAATACCCACAGAATCAGACAGGAAGTAGATGCCCCCTTTCTCATAGCCTCCACCAATCGTCTTCTCAGTTTGCAAGTCCTGAAATGAACATACACTAGAGTCAAATGTAACACAACAATGTAAATCATTAATCAATTGTCCAACTGATAAAAGATTAGTGGGAAACTTAGGAGCATATAACACATTAGGAACTATGTCACACGAGTACGGGTGCGGGTACGGGTACGAACCATTTTCAAAAAACTTGGGTACGGGGGTACGGCCGTATACACACGGACATATATATATATATATATATATATATATATATATATATATATATATATATATATATATATATATATATATATATCAAAAAATTTAAAACAATAACAAAATGCTAAGGGTGTTCCTTTAAATACATTTTCTTGAATTTTTTTGATTTTTACTAGTTTTTTCGGATTTTTTAAGATTTTTTTGGATTTTTTCTGATTTTTTATAATTTTTTAATATTTTTTATTACCTATGAATTGGATTTTTCTGATTTTTACTAGTTTTTTCGGATTTTTTTAGATTTTTTCTGATTTTCTTGAAGCATTAACTATGAATTGGATCACTAGAAATGGAGTGAGTTGACAAGTAGGCCCGGATCCAAACTACTACACGTGCAGCTGTGTTGGGTTATTTAGTCCTGTATCAGAAGTTGGAGAAGACATTCATCACTTTAAATTTCGATCGATGGTTACCTCAATCAACAAGTTTCATGGGAAGCTGTAACTTGAGCTTGAGCGAGGGTGGGTCCGCGGCGGTGAGGACTCAGTCACAGACGAGCACACTTTTTCATAAAAAATTGGATCCGGTCAACATTAAAAAATTGGACACGGTCAATGTTGATTGTCCAATTTTGGACGGATACAGTCTCCGGTATGTTGACCGTACCCGGTACGGTCAACGCGTACTGGGGACATACCCATGCCCGTACCGGTACCAGTACCGGTGTCGTACCGGTACCGGAAGTGTACGCCCCCTTTGGGGGCGTACCCATGTTACATAGATTAGGAATTGTCATAGACTGAGAAATCTTAATATCTCCATAACCTAGAATAGGAGACCATCTACCATCTGCAAGTCTCACATGACGTGTCTGAGGTAATGAGTGTAGCACGATAAACATAGAAGGTCTACTACAAAAGTGCTTCGATGCTCCTAAATCAATAATCCAAGTAGTACCTGTATCATGTGGAGCAGTATCAACGGACATAGCACTGTCTATCATAACTGTAGAGGCCGACGGTTGAGTAGATCTGTGTGCTAATAACTCCTCATACTCTGACTTGTTGATATTCACAGTTACAGTCTCAGGATTGGAAGAAGATAAAGACCCCTCTACTACTGATGAAGCTGCCTGGATAGATCCAATAGAAGACTGTAATGAATTCTTGCCCTGCTTAGATGCAACACCTCTTCCTAGGGCTATAGCGGAAGGACGACCAAGCTTATCCCAACATCTGTCTTCTAGCTTAGGAGCATCTAACTTTACAGTAGAGCCATAAGAAAAGAGATTGCATGTGTTTTTATGCTCATACTGCATCTCTGTCTTGCCTTCAGCGGCTATAGTGCACGACTTGACAATGTGATCTTAATCTAGTTGCACTATGATACAATCAAGAGTATAGCGTGCAACAATCAACTTGAGAAAACTTAGGCAGCAGATATATATATATATATATATATATATATATATATATATATATATATATATATATATATTTTTTTTTTTTTTTTTTCTCGCACCAAAAGCGGTCCTTAAAAAAATTTCTTCAAAGCAACCAATAAATGAACAAGAATATATGAACTTGCTGTTCAATACAGGCCACCAGGCTTCTACGTATCCACATATGCCTATAAAAAAACTTTGCTGTTCAAATCAATCCACCAATCACAACAATCAATAAATGAACATGAATATATGAACTTGCTGTTCAAAACAGTCCACCAGGCTTCTATGTATCCACGTATGCATATAAAAAAAGTTTGCTGTTCCAAATCAGTCCACTAGATTATAAAACAGACATTCAATCTGAAAAAAAAAATATACCCAACGTGCAGCTACTCCACTTGCAGCCACTTTTCTACAGTCATCAAAAATATGATAAGAATATGGTCCACGTGCATTTAATCTTCTACGAGCCCAGATCTGAACAAGAATCCACATGCAGCTACTTTTCCACGAGCCTAGATCTGAATAATAATGGAGTCCATGTGCTGCTATTCATCCACGAAGCTAGATCTGACTTACAACTTTCCACTGCAACTCCCACACAGTTGCTTACGCTCCACTACATCCACATTGGGGACCTAATCACACATACCTCTCACATGTGATTAGGTTCCCCTTTCACGCTGCTTCACTATCTTTCGATCAGCAGAGAGAAGAGAGAAAGGAAGGATAGAGGAAGAGAAGAAGTGGGAAGAGATGGGAGAGGAAGAGGAGAAGGGGTCGCTGGAAAATCACGACAGCCGCCGGCGGAGAAGGGTGGAGATCGCTGGCTTTGATACCATGTTACAGGCAGCAGCCTTAGAGAGAGAAACGTTAATCCATTCACTAACCCTAATCTCCATAATAAAGATATTAGGGTTGAAGAGAGATTTACAAAGTACATCAACAGAAAATAAAGGAATGTTTAAAGAGACCTCCTAAGTCCTAACTATTAAATGTTGCAAAGAACCACCTAGAAACAAACTCTTCTAATTCAATACATATTATAATAAATGAGTTTAAGTTGCAGAGAAGATGTCGTGGCAGGCAGACAGACTGTTACAAAGAGAAATATCGATAAATTTTCTTGTGCATTGTCATAATGGTATTATATTTTTTGATACTTCATTGGTTATTAGTATTCTATTTTGTGTTTTTTTTTTATGATGTCGTGAGAGAACTAGGACCTGAAAATGTATAGAATTCACTACAGGTAATGCAACAAATTTTAGAACTGCAGGTAGAATGTTTGCTTCAAAGTATGTGCCATTCTTTTGAACTCCATTTGCATCAATCTTATGCTTGAAGATCTTGGTGAGACAGATGAGACAAAATCTTATCAAGAGAACACAAAATACATTTATAATCATGTTTATGTATTGTCTGATTAGAAAATATACAAATGGAGGTGAACTGATTTTTTACAGTACGGAGTATAGTGAAACGATAAAATGCTTTAAGGCAGATGATCTTAGATGAGGAATGGGCTATGACACCATGCTAATAAGTGAAATTCAAGAAAAGTTTTGGACATTGTGTTCAATAGTCAATTTTAGGAACCGTATGTCAAATTATTAAAAATCAGCATAATTTGGTTAAGCTCTTTAAGATTTGTTGGCAGTAAAGAATCTAATGGTAGACCTGCCATGGGATATCTCTATGAACAGTAGTCAATTTTAAGAATTGTATCTCAATTATTAAAAATCAGCATTCCTTTGGTTAAACTCTATAAGATTAGTAAAGAATCTAAAGATAGACACGCCATGGGATATCTCTATGAAGTTCGGAGCTACAGAGGAAGCAAGAGAGGCTATTATAGGCAACTTTGAGGGAAATAAACTTGTATATTTTTATATGAAGGATTATAGATACAAGTGGAGTGGACAAGTTTATCTTGCCCTTCATGCAGCAGCATATTACTTAAATCTTGCATCACCTTGCAACATTTAACATGGATGAAATTATATAGTAATTGTCGAGGTGACATGAGAAGAGATGCAACCATTCAGAAGAGAACAACAGTAATTCTAGGTATTATACGCAAAAGTTTAATTTGATCATTCATAATATAAATTATTAATTTTATTTGTTGTTTATTGTGGTATTTCATTTCTCTATAGTTATGTGGTGTATCAAATTTGGGAATGTCTGCCCAAATCTTAAAATTTTGGCAACCAAAATTTTCAGTTAGACATGCAGTGCAAGTGGATGTGAAAGAGAATAGAGTATTTTCTAAGAAGTTGATCCTAAACTTCTATCAATTTGAGGTACCGTATTTGTGGGTTGGAAAACTAGCCACCGTATTCTTGGAAGTAGGTGTTGAGTGTTTCAACATTAACGGAGAATAATTGATGATGAAGAGCCTATTTATGTTGGGCAGGATCTTAAATTTGAAGTGGATGATGCAAATTAAGATGAGAATGGAGACAAAAATGATGAATTATCACATTTTCAGTTGCTATTTGCATGGACTAGTTTATTTCATGTTATATAATGCTTAAACATTATTTCTTGATGCATCATGTCATTTTGTGATGTTAAATTGATTAATATTCATTGCTATGTTTATGTGTGACATATTTTCTTGATTGTTCCTTTTTTTTTCTAATTTTTAGTTTTTCAACATAAATAAATTTCTGATTTTTTTAATGTTATATGACTAACTATTGACTTGACTCATACACATTATATAACATACTTCATAACATGCATCAGAAGTATCTTAGGTTGTAAGTTTGCTGACGAATTCATTTCCAAAAAGGAAAGTGCCTTAGTTTCTTTTTGTGGACTAGCACCTGAATGAGCAACATTATTTAAACAGGACCATTAAAAAGATGTTTAAATGTTTGAAGTTGCAAAAGCATGCACAAGAATCAAATACCAAGGCTGACGAACACCAAGATGGTTTTAGATATGGACATGTGTAGTACTCAATGAGCCATGTGATTTAGGGGAGAAAATGAAGATAGACCTCCAAGTGGAATACCTAACTGCTCAATTTGCCATGATGATTTGGGGTTGATGAAGGGATGGGGGAGGGATTGGAAGAAGCCTAAAAAGGGATACCTAATTGCTTGCTTTCCAGTATACAGCTTTCTCCCTCTATTGCACATGCAAATAAAAAGGACACAAGTTGTGGTAACAGAAAGTAGCTGCTACTCTTTCCACAGTTTGTTACGAGCGAAGTTAGTTATGTGCTTTATCTTGCAATCATGTGTTGATCTGTGTAAGCAATGTTACTTTTCATTCCACCTTCTTATCTTGTGTTCTTACAGATGATTTGTCATAAATAGATGAAAATAAATAATGCATGCAGGTGGCTCTTCCCTCTGATATATTCTTTTATGTTAGTATATTTTTGCCTTACTTTGACAATATGGCAATGAATGTTCCTTTGTCTTCTCTAATCTATTCCCTATTTTTATATGGCAGACGCTCTATTCCAATTTGAGCAGGAAAAGTGGATTGCAGCTGCAACATACAAATTTCAAAACTGTTGTTCTTTACGAAGGTTCAATCATAGAATTTGATCGTCGATTATATGGAGTTGATATCGGAACTTGTTTGGAGGTACATCTTTTCCGTTAGTGTTGTTATAAAAACTCACACAGTTTATCTGTACATCCTTTTAGCTCAATGATAAAATCTTGTGGTTAGTATTATAATATTATAAACGTGGAAGGATTTCAGGCATTAGTGGTTTAAACAAAAATACAGAAATGGGAAGTCATGGAAAACACAGGCATTATGGGACAACAGCAAAAGCAAAAAGAAGAAAATGGAAATGATTTGGAAAAAATTTGGGAAACTTTTGAGAAGCAAAAATAGTATTAGCAGACAAGGATTGTTAGTCATTTGTTTTATGCTGTATCTACAAATGATTGCTCAATTCTTGCAGTTTTCTGGTTTGAATACATTCATGTGTGTGTATTCACTACACTTGCATAATTTATGTTAAAGAGTCTAAAAGATGCTGTAATAACATGACCCAGAATCGGCCCGAGTGCCTAGTGTTATATTTATGTCTTGGTCGCCACAATCTCTGTATGAAAAATGAGAGAAGGAGAAGAGGATGCTCAATGGTCAGGATTCCGAACTGAGGGACGTGAAATGTCTTTCATTGTATACCTCTTGATTATTACAGCAGCTCACAAAAGGTCCCCCTCAGAGCATCTAACGTATTACATTAGAATGCCATACTAAAGGATATTTAATATAAATGTATATTAAGTACAATAAGTTTTGGATCTGACCCAAATCCGAGGCATGGCACAATGTGAACATCTTAGCATCCTCTCTTAAGTTGTACATGGACTTGAACCATGAACAATTTGCTCTTTAAGTACCTGAACCTTTGTTTTGTCAATCCCTTGATAAATTGGTCAACAACTATATATTAGAGCAGACAAATGGAGGTTCAATCTCTTTTTTCAATTTTTTTTCCCGGAAGTGTTGGTCTTTTTCAATGTGCATTCGAAAAAAACGCGATAAATACGTTAAATATAAGTCAGCCGTATAAAATGTCAATAAAAAGCGTCTTTTCAAAAAGATGTCTGAAAATAAAAAAAACATAAAAAATATACGTTTGTTTCACGTCTCTTGTGCATTTTTTACTGGATGTGAGATATTTTTTAAGTGTTCAGCCAAACCGTGAGTTTCTATCTTTTAAATGTATTAAATAGGAGAAAAAGGTGATTAACTAGAAAATTAAGCATAATAAAGAAGATGGAGTGCTGAAATGTGCCTGTAGTAATGAAGATTAATTATGTAATAAAGAGGAGAGAGATGGTTTGCAGAAAATTAGATGCAATAAAGAAGAGAGGGAGAGAGAGTCCAGCTGCTTCTACGAAACCCTTAACCCATAGCTCTAACTCCTTCATTAACTCGGCCTTTTATCATGCGGCTGAGTAAATTGGGTCTAGCATGGAGACCAGCCAAATTTATTATTTCGTAAATCTTACATATGGCTATTATTTGCTTTTAATGTACTACTTTTCACCCACATTCTATCATGTTTATGATTTTATCTAATAATTTTCAAAGTCTTATTATTGGTTTTTTTTATTTATTTTACTTTTACCTAATTTTTAGGATTTTTTTAATATATTAAAAAATTTCCTGAGATTTTCCTGACGTATATAATTTTGCCGTATTGTACCCGAAAAATAACTCGCCGTATAATACCCGTACCGTACACGATACATGTGACAATTATGTATTCAAAAGTATATTAGCAGGACTTCGATTTTCACATATTGACACATGTTCCAAAATTTTGTAAATAAATGCCTGGCCCATGTCATCTCCACAGTGGCGGCAGCCATTGTTTTATTCACCTAATGAAGATAAAATAGCAAATTCTTTCATTAAGATCAGCTGCTCAATCTGCCTTGATTAACTACTCATGGACTCTCTTAAGTCTTACCTAGTTGCTTCTTCTGAGAGCATAGCATCCTCAATTATTCCCTTCAAATATCTCAAATTCTCCACAGTTATTCCCTTTAAATATCTCTTACCCAGCCTTTGCTTCTTGCATGAACTGGGATACTTAATTTACAGAATAAACAGTATGTAGTTTAGTCAAAGTAAAGTATTGAAGCATACCTACAAATCAATGATGCTGTGAATGATCATGGTACAAAGTCCCTTTTCTGAATGCA